>JAIPRM010005999.1:0-19495 GCA_025469315.1 Stegophylla sp. TES_Ste_2020 | reverse complement strand
TGAAATTCTCAATTCTTCAATTTTTTTTTTGGAAAAAACTACCCAAAATTTGACAAAAACGACTCGGAAACCATCATTTTTTGATCCGAATTTTATGAAAATTAAAACATAGACAGAAAATCCTATAAAAAAGATTTTGGCGCAAGAAAATTTTGAAAATGTGAAAAAAAATTTGGACATTTTTTGAAAAATTTTTTTTTCCTTACATTATTAACTTTTTTTGTTCAGAATCGTTTTACTGAAGAAATGATTTATCGTTTCTTTAAAATTTAATACGCCCGTCAAGAGAATACCACCCGTCGTGCGAAGTACACCCATCGTGCGAAGTATGTCTGGCTTTTTACAGTCATATCTATTTACGTCGTATATTGAGTAAGTTCGTTAAAAGTCGATTAATTTGTATTTACATTTGTATTTATTTGCACATTATGTTCGATTTGGAAAGCTCTAAGCTGTGCCACTTCACTCATCGTGCATTCATTACTATTTAAGTATAAATTATTGAACGAATTAAATTAGCAACAGAAAAGTAAAGTAAAAATAAAATATTTCTTTAGTCAATGATAATATTGATACAATATATTATTTATTTTGTTAATCTATCCATTCAGACTATAATATATAGATTTGTATCATCCAATGATATATCGTGTGTAAGTACTTGATTTTAGGTACTTATTTTTAAAAATTTTTATTTTATTACTTAGTTATCAAAAAAATAAATTATAGTATTTTAAGTATGTTATATAAATTTAATTCTACAGAACTGAAAATATTAATTTAATTTTAATGAATAATGTTTGAGTTTTAGCAAATATTGTTTTTCAAATATATTCTAGTGCAAATGGGACAATTCAAATTTGGTTCTTATTGTTGCAATTAAGGCTCCAGTTAAAGGATCCGGGGGTGCTTGTGCACCCTTGCACCCCCCGTGCGCATGCTTATGTTGATACATACATTTTACTGTTTGTAATCAAAGAGCATACACATTATATTTTCTACTCAAGTAATAATTTTACAGTTGTTTACATATTATTGTATCACATTATATTGAAATTGAAGTCCAAAATATTTTTACTTTTACCAACTATTAACTAAGCATTGACTATATTACATTTTTATACGATAGCAAAACAATAAAAAGTAACCACTTTATTTTCTATTAATTTGAATGTAGGTAGACTTGTTAAAAATAATTGAATATCTAAATTAATTTTAACTCGAAGAAAATAAATTCAACTAGTGTATTTATAAACATTATTATATGTTAATAATATGATGCATACATTTCAAACAATTTATTTACATTTGAATCAGAATAGTAGGTAGTTGGCAGAATGATATAGAATCAAAGGGCACAAATTTAAATGATAAACGTCTATGATTTAATGGCCAGTGAGACCAATTATATTATTACAAAATATTTCCAAAAAATACCATTTTTATTTACATACAAATAAATATCAGTAAAACATTTTCATTTCAAAAAAAATAATAATAAAAATAAGATTGAAAATTTTAAAGTTTACATTAATAGTAGGTATGTAATGACTCAAAGACACCTTGACTTCCCGATTCTGAGTTAGAGTGCAAAAAGTAATGAAGAATGAAAAATGTCTTATGTTGATTTTTAATTAATCTTGAAAAGCTAATATTATATATATTAAAAACATGCATTATTTTTAATTTTACTACAAAGAAAGCTACTATTGAGAGAGGTTAAATGCTCCTGATTTATCCTTATTCTCCAAACTGGGAAATCATCACTGTTAAATTTATATTGAACAAAATAAAAAAATAATGACAAAAATATAAAATAATGTTTTTGTTACAATTTAATTATTATTATTTTGGACATGAACGGTTATTTATGAGAGTTTTTCATTTTTAGATCATAATTTATTTTCCTACAAAGGTTTCGCGGTGAATTTCAAGTTTAACATGAATCATAAATTACATGGCATATTATTTATAATTATTATTGTATCAAAACATATTATTTTTAACATTAATCCATTAATCTAAACTTTTTGTATATTATTTCAAAGAAGAATTATTAATAATATAATTCCATGATTTGAAGTCGCTGAATATTTTCGTAGGATAAACGTCACGTTTTGTGGTCACGTTTGACATACTCGAAACACACGGTCACCAGGGGCGTAGGTATATGTAACGCCGGTGAAACTTTGGTCTATTGTATTGAAAAGCTGTAGCGTTGCATTCGCTTGAGAACGAGTGTTGAATCACCGATCATGATGTCCTGGTAGCCGGGACGACGGGTCTGAAGGCATCCTGGTCACCACAATCGTCCAATTTGAAGGGGCAGGATGAATATTTGGACAACAGATAACATTCATATGCTTTTCTCGATCGTAAAATAAATTCTTCTAAAAAATAGATGATTGACATAAATCTAAAATCACATAAACTAACTAAAGACTCATATAATTACTAATTAACTTTAAATTTACTATTGTATAAACTTAATAATATTTCTATAATGTATTATATATAATAATAATATAATATCATAAAAATCAATTTTTTCTTAAAAACTTTGTATTACATAGGTATTTAGTAAAATTTATTTAAAAAGTGGTTGAATACATTAAATACTTGAAAAAATCAAAACTGTTACCTATGTTTATTTCTTTCAATGTTAACAATAATAATTTTATCGATGGAGAAATACGTTTGTCCCACTTATCGCTAAATAACCTTATCTTCGCTTTTTTTTTCCATTATTATTCAGTATTCTGAACATTTTATACATGACTTGATAAATTAGTCAAGTCAGTTAACGAAAAAAATGAAGTTATCTCATTGTTGTACTGGGCACTTTATTTTTCTCACTTGTTAACAACGAACCGGGTACAGATGTAAATTTCAGAAATTTTCATTGACATAAACAATTATAAGTGAAAAATTTTGACATTTTAAATAAATTTCATACGTTATGAAAACAAATAAATATTTGGTAATTTTGAAACTATTGTTTGTCATATTTTCTACATCATTCAGTGTATTCAGACAGCAGCATTATAAGTAGGCGAACAAATAAGACTTAGCCCCGGTGATACATTTTTCATGTTAATACAATATTTACATACTTTTATCATTGCGATAAACAGTAAAAATAATTTCATGTTAATATTTTTAAATAATAAGAATTCAATGCGACGTGTAAAATAGTTGATATTTTAAATTGCATTAAAATGCGTAGTCTGTCCTAAAATCGCTATGATCAATATGATCATTGATCGACCGGTCAGTATTTTAATTGATGTATGGTTAATCCGAGTAATTTGTAGAGAAAAATCTGAAACGCTTATTATAATAATTTTGTTGACTCCGTTCGATCAATGATCACTGATCACAGCATTTTTAGAACAGACGTATATTTCAACATTGTGCCTGACCATTTAAAAGTAAATATTTACACGTGAGAATCGAGACGTTAACATATACTAATCTACGAGATAACGCGTAATTAGAATTATTATTCAACATAATATCAACACGGTACGTAGGTAAGGGTACTTAAATTGTGTAAGCGCACTCACTAGGTACTCGTATAAGTAGCACTCGTGGATTTAATTATTATCAATTATTTATAAAAATATATTAAGAGCTACGAGTGCGATGACAGAATATATTATAATGTTAGTACGACGAAATATATTTTGTCTATAGGGTTCAACGTATCTGTATTGCTATATGCATAAGCGAAACTAGGAATTCTTCACAGGGTGTGCTCATACACATGGAAGAAATTAGGGGGCTTGAGGGCAGTGACTTAGGAAACTTCTCTTGCACCCCTGGCAAACTATAAACAATTGCGCCTTTTTTTCATGTTGGTTTGATTTTATGATAATTATCAAATACTTTGTCGGTTTTAAATAATTCAGTGCCATAGTATTGAAAACTATTAGTAAGAGGATTCGACTTTGTAAATATTGATTTTTTATAAAAGTAATAAAAATAAATTTACAAGTCGAAACTCAAATTCAGTTTTGCGCTTCTGTATAATTTGTGCCCCCAGCGTAGGCACACTCCACCAGACCCTCGCTATGCTACTGCCTGGAAGCTAAGTCCCTACCCCCCCCAAAAAAAAAAATCAATCAAAAAACCCCAAATTTTTTAAAAATTAAACAAGGTTAATGCCTTTTAGGGGGACTAAATCAATCAAATACAAATGTTTATCCTAATTGCGTCCATGTCCATGCTTAAAACAGACCCTCTGTAATTCAAAAAACTTATTAGTATTATTTCTAGAGATCTTTTTTACTTAATAATATTTATAATATTAAATAGTTCTCATTGTATAATATGTAATACATAAAAAATATTAATTTTTATTCAACTTTAATAAATTTTAACAAATCCGATGCATGTTAATTTAATACATTTATTTGTAAAATGCTTAGGTACATCCAACAAGTACCTTTATCGTTCACTAATTACGGAATATCAACTCTTTAATTTTTTATTTAAAATTTCAATGTTTAAACAGTAAACAAATTGTTTAAAATGACAATCAACTAAAGTTTTATTTTACATCATAATTACCTACTATCAATATCACATAATTTTTGTAACAATTGAATACATTTGTAATAAAATTAATTGACATAAAATGTATTGTAGATAAAATCATGGATTTAAATAAAATAAATCCTGGTAAAAATAATATCAGCTCACAGCTGCTCTCTGGCAGACCGCTTGACCTGTAAAAGAGCTATTCCTATTACGATAATTTCAATTAAAAATTTGTTATTATAAAAAAATATAATACAATTTTGAAGTTACTAATACTTACTATTCGTTGTTCCTGGAGTCCTTAAATGGGTATTATGAACATCATAGGCGTAAATAAGTGGAGGGCTTAGGGGGTTAAGCCCTCTCAAAACTCTACTCATAGTTCCCAGATTTTTTGAAAATTGCTTGAGGTTAATTTAATTTGTGAGGGCTAAATAAATAAATAAATATTTTAGCCCCTTCCCCCTCAAATGGTTTACCCTAATTGCGCTTATGATGAACACTAAGTTGTACATGATTTGCATGGTGTGCCGCGGTTTCCGGAACCCGGAATTCGCTTTTGTCGTTATATGATATTATTTCACAACAAAACATACAAATTCACACATTTATGTAAATTAAAATCTGATCTTTATGTTATAGAATTTTTTTTTATTTATTTATTTGAAGCACCTATTTGAACAAATTCAGTTTATAGTGCCAAAAAAAAAAAAAGTCTTAACAGTTTAAGATATTTATATTGTACAATGTGCCGCAACGATGCACCAATAACGATCAATTAAATTTAATTAAAAGGTAATGGTTAATGATTCTATTGGGATTTTTACTTTGTCCGAGTGTATTAATTATTTAAATGGGATATTTAAAAATATTGTTGGTTTTAATTTCAGAAATTATGTTAAACATATTTTTTTTATGTATTAATTGAGAAATTAAACGAACGGTACACCGAATAAAAGCATACACGTTTAAACGAATATTATTAGTTCATGTTCGAAAATGTTGACAAAGGAGGAAAATACTGCGCAAACAAAATAATTATAGCGAACGTACACACCCTGATACGTCACAACACTCATAACACTCGATATTTCTCGCACCGAACGGCAATTTCCTATTTTAAATAAGAGCTCGCCGATAAAATAATAATAACGTAAACGGCAGTGGTATATATTTGGGGGATATTCGGCGTTCTCCCTATAACGCGGTTTCGGTCGATAGCGTTAAAACCTTGTCTAAAAACCCGCAAGTTCGCATTTTGACGGCTATAAATGATAATCATTTCGATGTTCAACATTTTTTAGATTCGATATGAAATTTCGTTACGTACAATTGTACAAAAAATATTACATTGATGTGATATTCATTTAAGATTCTTAATGATGTGGTTTTAAAATAGTTTTAATTTTTTTTATGGAAACGCTTTTTCTACTCAAGTTAGTACAAGCAGGTTATATTTCCGGCAAAGAATTCGGGTGGCATGCTACTTTAAAGATATTGGCACGTATAACTAATAAAGTATAAATAATTTAGGAACCTTTACAATTTTTAATATTTAAGTATAATATTACTAAGAAAACAAATTAGGTACTAATCATTATTTTTGTCATTAAAGAATATTAGAATTAGTTATTGTTAAATTCAATTATCTATACATTAAAACTATGATGATTATTTAAATAATAATATTTTTAGGGGTACTAAAGCAATAGTCTGGTTACATCAAAAATATTTCCGGGGTGAAAAAGGTACCCCTTGATGCCTTTTAGTGACACATATGTTTAAAGAGATCGTTTTTCGAAAGTTTCAATAGTTTACTTTTACCCAACTAAGTAAACTTAAGAAATAACATATTTAATAAACAATAATTAATTCATTTCAAGAAATCATTTTAGTAATTAAGTCGTACATAATTATTCCAAAACTAATATTATCCACAAGAAACTTGTAATGTTCACATTACCTGGTATTAAAGGTATTTATATTATTCATTAATTTTACATAAAAATAACACACTTAAACGCATAACCCAAAAAAATAATTGGTTCAGCCGATCTTTATGAAACTTGGTGCATACATGAAGAGTTACATTGCAAATATTTTGGTGTATGAAAATATTTCATGGACGAATAATTAAAATTGTTATAAAATTTTTATGGAAAAAAAATCGGAAAAATTACATTAAATATTAGATACTATCACTGAGATAGATAAGAATATACTGGAGCGCGGACTCACCATGCTTATAATGTAAACAAAAACGAGCCGTCTCAATTACCATTACTCCCACCACCGTATGGCAAAATATTGAAGGATCATTAGATTAACATGGTGTGACTACACATTTTAGCTTAATATAACTCGGGGATAAATGATCGCAATGGTTTTTGTTTAGTATTAACATTTTTGTTTTGATCTGAACTTTAAATTTGTATATTTAATAAACTACAAAATAGTTTTTAAGTAGTTCTAAGTCATCTCGAAATAATTTAAATTTTCGGGTTTTTTAGTGACAACACATTTTGACTTATCATATCTTGAGATTAAATTGTCAAAATGGATTCAGTTTGACATAAAAAGTTTTGTTTTGATGTGGACTTTAAATATGTATATTTTATAACCATCAAAATAGTTTTTAAGTGGTTCAAAGTCATCCCAAATATTTCAAATTTATGGGATTTATAATGACTATACTTTTTGACTTACCTACCAAATTTTAGATCACAACATATTAAATTTTGTATTAACATTTTTGTTTTGATGAAAACTAGTGTGTATATTACATATCCACCAAAATAGTTTTAAGCGGTTCCAAGTTATCTTGAAAGAATCCAAATTTTCAGGATTTGCATATATATATATATATTTATTTTAATATTTCATCAAAAAAAACAAATAGACATTATTTAAAAAAGTTATTTTTTTGACTTGTTATTTTATTTACATATATGTATTTTAATTTAGAATTTATGCAACTACATAAAAAAAAAACAATGTGATATATATCATCATAGGATGTACTATTTGTGTTTAACATTGTTTAGTTATAATTTTTTAAATAATATTAATTTTGATAACTTCACTCTTAAAGATGTTTTGTTTTTAAAATTTTATGTATATTTTACTCTTTTGATAATGCTGCATTCTTATATTTATGTATTTATTACTCATTAATTTAAATAATATGTACTCATGACTGGGAGAACCATAATCTACAGTAATAGGATGTGAACCAGGAAAAAAAAATCTTTACTTTTAGCAAATATACTTTTTTTAACATATTCAACTATTCTTAATTGTACTTTTTTGTGTAATATTTTCTCCTTCACAACCACAACCTGAAAAGCCTTTTCTAAATGTTGTCCAATTAATGAAATTGCTTTTGAAACAATCATCAGTTTACCTCTACTAACCGAAGTAGTAAATGTTAAATTATTTGAATAATCATGATCAGATTGTTTGTCTGTTAACATTTCAATACAAAATGGGCACACAATTTTTTTTATAATGTAACCAGAAATATAATTTAAAATATCTGGAATATATTCTCCTAGATTTGTATGAGATAATTGATCAAAATATGGATTAATATTACTTTCATCATGCATAGTTTCTGTATATACACTTTCCACACTTCTTTTTTCTTATCGAAATTCTAATTTTTCATTTACAAATGCTTCAAAATCACAACAACTACAATTATTTACAGTTACATTCCTGGTAAATAATAATTGCCTTAAAGTATTTTGAAATTGAAAACAGTTTGGATTGTTATTAGACCCTCCTCGAGAACGTATACATGCAAAAAAAAAGCTTCAAATAATCTTCTGAAACTTTATAAGCTAGAACAAATTTTAAAGGGTTCTGAGTTTTATAGAGCAAATTATATGAAATGTCTAAAACACTTTTCATAGTAACAATAAATTCTACAACAAACATTTTTCTGCCACTTAAATATATAAAATTTTTGTCAACCATTAATTATTTTAAATAATCAATAGTACTATTGAATACTGACTCAATTGTTTTAATATTACCACCATTAATAGGACTCTTGTACCCTTTTGCAAAGGAAATTCAAAGGGAGTTCTTCCTATCTAAAAATAATGTTAACGAATTGTAAACAGCAAACAATACCAGTAATACCATAGTCCATAACGAGATTTATTGCCACACAGGAGTGGGAGTAACGCCAGCTGGGACGGCACGTTTTTCATATTAAGTCAGCGCTCCAGTATATTCTTATCTATCACAGTGGATACTATAAATAAAAATAAACATGGATTACTTTGTTACTAATTAATAATATTGGACTATTATTGGAAATTTGAAAAAATTTACTAAATTTTATTCGATGTAACTATTATTGGAGAAAAATTTTATTCTGTAAATAGTTCAAAACCCAAGGATTCCCATTAAAAGACCAAAATGCCAATTACACTAATTACTGAGAGGTTTATTTATTAATTTGAAAAAATAGATTTTTATTGAATTTTTTATTTTTATTAAGACATTTATCACCTCACACACACACACACACACACACACACACACACACACACATACATACATTACTATAATTATATTATTTGAATCTTTCGCTCAGAATTGTTTTATTGAAGAAATAATTTATCGTTTCTTTAAAATGTAATATATCCACCAAGAGCTTCACACCCAAGGTGAGAAGAATACCCGTCGTGTAAACAATACCCACTGTGCGAAGTATGTCCGGCTTTTTTTTATTTGTATTTGTTTTATAAATAATTTAGTTAATTAAAATGTTTATAATTTAATTAAAATGTAAATTTATGGCGCAGAGAATTAATTTTGTTTGAGTAAAAGTAAAAATTTCTCATACAATAGTCATAAAAAGTTTTTATATTACTTAATTGTTACTAGATTATCACAATATTATTTTTACCTTAATTATCATTTATGGAAAATAGTAACGAAGAAATAATTTCTGACATAATTACACAAAGGAAAAGTTCAAATATGTTCTCCAATTTCTAAAAACTTTGGAAAGAATGATGAAAAAAATGTTTGAGCAAAAACCTCTTGAACACTTTTATATACATTGGTATATAGGACTCCCCCTCCCCCCCAAAAAAAATAGTCTTAAATACGACCTGTTCATATAGACGCAATTAAATTGAGGGGGATAAGCACCCTCAAAACTACTCAAAGGTCCCCAGAATTTTTGAGAATTACATAAGATTAATACCTTTTTGGGTGGCTAAATAAATCAAATAAACATATTAGCCATCCAACAAAATGTTTTCCAAGTTACGCCAATGCCTGTTCTACAGACATCTCTAACGTGCAGCTTACGTGACAATTGTACCGAGTGATATAAAATACAATAATTCGGGACTTTGTTCTCGACTCGCCCAGTTTCGATTGAACATTTATGTTTGGTGACAATTTAAAACGGTTCAGGTACAATTAATAACCGTACGTTAAACCGATCACAGTGATTAGAACGTTGAACTTGGATGATGTTTGTGCTCCTAAAATAGAAATTACCGACTGTAACCTATGGTTTGTTTCGTGTTGTTTGAACTTGATATTAATTATTGTCGCAAGGTCGTAGTTAACGACCAACTACAATATAATAATAATTACACTATTCCTGTCGGTACAGGTGTTATGTCAACATTAACGTCGTACGTAGTATTGTCAAAACACGACCCGGAGACAATGACCTAGCGTTTCGTAAAATAACGATGCCTTACATGACATACGCCATTATTCCGTGTACGCAGTGAACAGTTTTGTCAAAATATTCGCGTTTCGTTTCATTATTGTTACAGCCGTTGTTCGAAAACAAATCCGAATTGTTTTCAAAACTGATCGCATAACGGGATGTTGCAGTACACGGTAATGCGGATATGTTAATACAGGATGAAGAATGATTATTTTGCACAGCCAAATAATAAATGAAAATACAGACAATTAAGCCACATGGTGGAAAGTTTTGACAATGTACATGACTACCAAACACAAACAATATTTAACTATTACTCTTCTTATCATCCTTATCAGAGCCGGATTGGGAGGGGGCTAAGAGGCCTATAACCCTGGGATTCTCAAAAAATGGAGCCCCCAGAAAAATATTGAGATTGGAATTCTTTTAAAATTAAATAGGTGTAGTTTTTAGAAAAAAATAATAAACACCTATAATATTTAGGAAAAGCTATTTTAATAATATGTTACACTCATTGAACTCTATATGATAACTCTATATATCATATAGAGTTCAATGGTTACACTACACTCAAATTGTTACATTATCATATAAGTTTGTATACTTGATAGTTTTAGATAGGAGATTTTATCGCTTATCAAATAAACCAAATAATACGAGATTACCAATTATATTAGTACATAATAATGTACCATTGTGGCAAAAGCTGTTATGTGCAAAAAGCTAAACTTTTCAGTACAATTTTAAAGCTACTAGTAAGAATTAAAAATATTAATAGTTGAATTATTACTGGTAGCTTTAAACTTGAACTGAAAAGTTGAGCTTTTTCCACAATAGTACAGAATTGATATAATATAAAGCTTCATGCTCATGATTTGATGCTATTGCGTTTCCAAAACAGCCTAGTTATCAGACAACTGAATTGTGTTATTAATTTATACCCAACCTTAAATTTTATATTTTATAATGGAGTGAAGAAGATAGTATTTTTACAAAAGTTGTTTTTTTTTTGTAAACAGTATTTCTTTTAGGAAAATAAACCGTTAAGTTTCAACTAACAATTTTTAGAATCAAAATTCGGCTTTACTTTAAACAATGCTTTAAAGGAGTATTTTTTCGAAATTCTCAGTATTTTTCTAAAACTTAACAAAAACACCTTTTACATTTTTATTTTTAATCCAAACCTCAAAAAATTTAAATATAGATTAAAAATAATACGAATTTTAGCCTAAAAGAATGTTTAAAAAATGAATTATTTTTCTTTTAAAACTTCTCAGTTTTTTTACCTATTTCCTGGATCACATTGATTTCTTTCAACATAGTTTTTTCTCATTACATTTTTTTTTTTCTATACTGTTTATTTTTATAAGCTGATAATTATTATTTTGCATTAACTAAAACTCTATTCAGAATTGTTTTATTGAATAAATGATTTATTGTTTCTTTAAAATACAATATACCCACAAGAGTATACTATCCGAGGAATAAAGAATACCCATTATCCAAAGTATATCCAGTTTTTTAACGCGTTAATTAAATTTTACTATGCTGTAATATAAGTTTACTCTATGAGTAAAAATATTTTCTAGTTCAACTACTGAAGATGAATATATAATCAATAGACATAAAATACACACTACACAGGTAACTGTGTGTAAAAATGTTTTTGTAAAATTAAGGGTCCCAAAAATTGGTTAGTCCCAATTTAACCATTCATTTAATATTTTGAGTAGAGCACTAAGGAGTTATAGTGATTTTGTAATGATGTTTTCGATATTTTTTATTTTTCTGTGGGCGTATTTTCTTGCTGAAATAAAACTCGGGTTGTTACGTTTATGGACGATTTGGGTAAGACAAATATGTTTTAAAAATGTAAAATGATGGAGGCTAAGAGGCTATAGCTTCTCAGAATTTTATTTTGCAACCCAAATATAAAATATACCATATACGTTTATGTGACAAAACGGAATGACAAAAATATAAATAATATATCCCCTTATTATATTTTACAGCTATTATAAAATTTATATAGTAAATAAAATGTTCGTAAAATAATAGTATTTAATAATGTTTAAAATATGGTTTTAATTTTAACGTGCCTAAGTCAATGATTTAAAGGTAAAACAGTTTTCAGATTTCTAGAGACAATTTATACAATGACCATATTATGGTTTGTTAAACAATGTTCCTTAACTATTCATTCATCATATGGCCGTATTCAGGGGTAGGGTTTTCCGGGTTCAAACCCCCCCCCAAATTTTTTTCGAAAATTTTTTTTTGCCTATGCTCTTAATGTTTTTTTTCTGTTTAAAACTTTTTAAAAAGTGTTCATTAATCTGTCGTATAAGTCGCACATAAAGTAAATTATTACCCCAGTCGTATTATGTGTAATTAAAATAGAATAATCTACGTCAATGTATATGCACATGAATAAAGCACTTAAAAGTAGACCGTTTCTGGTTTCATGTTATTTTTATACGTTCTGTATTATCTAGACTTTAGAGCGTCGTAAAATCAAATACACAATTACCAAAAAATGTTTTTGATTCACTCTGTATGTTGTGGATTTTCTTCAGTGTATATCACTACTTCGTAGTACGTATTTATGAATTAGAAAAGGAATAAAATAATTTATGTATGGCTGTTATATTAACTGTTTTGTCGTGAATCGTATGAATTACATTAACAATGTTATTATTACTGTAATTATCGTGAGGTATATAATATTTACTCTATACTCGCGAAAATGGAATCAAAAGCAGTGCGCACAGCGACGGATAAAACTATGTACCTATAAAAGGAGGCAAGTTTTTCTTTTAGATATAAAGCCTACAGAAAGATAATAATATAATAAATATTATGTGTAGGGAGCGGATGTTTATGCTCCAAAAATTTAAAAATATGCATGCAATTATGCTCTAAAAAGTATAAAAATATGCTTAGAATTTATTAAAAATATGCATCAAAAAATTTTTTATTTACAACTTCTTTTATTTATTAAAAATTTAAAATATATAAGTATAAAATAATTATTCTTAAAATTAAAACTTTAAAAAGAACTGTTGGTGAATTGTTGTTTGTTAATCTGAAAATAATAAAAATGGGTAAATATTAGATACCAATTAGTACTAACTAAGCATTAAATAATTTTAAAATATACCTAGTAATTGGGAATTGCACTGGATAATCAATGTTTTCTTTAAATTATCAAAAGTATATTACAAAAAACCTCAAATATGCACTAAAAACATGATGAATTTAAAAATATGATCAATCAAATAAAAATCGAACAAATATGCAAAAATATGCAAAATCAAATTGGTAAATTTGAATTCTTAAGGTGATGAAACAAATTTATATCTTACTCCGCATTGATTTAGATGCAATTAAAAAATATGATAAATGCATAAACATCCGCTCCCTAATTATGTGACGTTATCGCTGTCTCCTACCATACCTTTAGCTGTTCATATTATGGACGCGCCAAAGAATATTTATGTAGTTATTTTTAGTTTTCTTCGAATTTTGAAAGTGTTCCTTATTAGAATAATCGTAGATATGAAAACTGATATGGTTTGCATTGGTTAAAATTCTAAAAATCATATTCTAGTTTTATTTTAAATTGAAACCCCCCCCCAAAAAAAAAAAAAAATAATAATGGCTGAATACGGCCATGGTTCATCAAGATTTTTTAAAATTTTTAAAATTTTATAAAGTCCAAAATTACAAAAACAAAATAAAAAGCCGGACATACATTGCACGATGGGTATTTTTTGCACCTCGGGTATGAAGCTCTTGGTGGGTGTATTAAATGTTAAAGAAACGATAAATTGTTGTTAAAACGATTCTGAGCGAAAGATTCAAATACTGTATAATAATAATAATTGGCGATAAAAAAATATTTAACAAAATGTAATTTAATAATATCGGGTATTCGATATTTGTGTTCTTGCGTGTGCGTGTTCGCGCACGTGTGTATGAGATGATAAATGTAATAATAAAAATAAAAAATGCAATAAAAGTTTATTTTTATAAATTAATAAATGGTCAACCTCTCAGTAATTAATGTAATTGGAATTTTAGTTTTTTTATAGAAATTCCTGGGTTTTGAGCAATTAATAGAATTAACTTTTCTAATAATAGATACATCGAATAAAATTCACTAAATTATTTCAAATGTCCAGTAATAGTCAAATATTATTGATTAGTAACAAAGTAATCCATGTTTATTTTTATTTATAGTATTTAATATTAATAGTAATTTTTTCGATTTTTTTTCCATAAAAACTTTGTAAAATTTTTAATTATTTGTTGATGAAATATTTTCATAAACTAAAATATTCGCAATGTAACTCTCCATCTATGTACCAAGATCCAGAAAGATCAGTTAACCAATTATTTTTTATATGCGTTTAAGTGTGTAATTTTATGTAAAATTAATGAATTCTGTCAAAATACTAACTTTCAACGGCGGTCATTAAAAAAAGGTTGACTTACGATTTTCGAGATTTTTTTAGGACCATCTGTTAAACATATGAGTATGTTAGTATTAAATTTTCAGCTCTTATATGTTATGAATTACATGTTATTTATTATTAATAAATGTTATGAAAATTATGAATTAATAACAAAAAACAAGAAATTTCTGATATTTCAAAATGCTGTACTTATCTCAAAATGTATCAACTGTTTTTGAAAATTTTATGAGGTATGTGCATAACTGTTTTTAGTATTTGGTAAAAGTTTCAACTTTCTAGCTCTATTATTTTGGAAGTTATGTACAAAAAAAAACGAATTTACGAAAATTCGGGTTATACAGTTTTTTACCAATTTTTGGGTATTCTAGGCATGTACTTAGAAAAAGTATTGAGAATTTGGAAAAATGACTTCCCAAAAATACCAACTAGACAACATTTCCAATGTACAGAGTTACTGATTGAAACTTTTGGACCAGTATCTCTACTCAAAATCGTGATGACATACATACGAAAAAAAAAGGAAAAAAAAACACATAGATTTGTAAGACCAATACATTCCGCCGTAATACATTAGAGCCGGACGTACTTCACACCATGAGTATTTTTCTCTCCTTGGGTGGGATATTCTAGGTGGGTGTGTTACATTTTAAATAAACAATAAATCATTTCTTCAATAAAACGATTCTATCTTATATTGTATATTGTTAATGTACAATAATAATAATCATTGTCGATTTGGTTATATTTAACAAATGTCATTTAATGATGTGTTCTCGATAATTATTGGGTGTTTGTGCGTGTGTGTGTCAGGTAATAAATATTTTCATAAAAATACTAAAAACCATAATAACTATTTTTATAATTTTTTAATCAATTTATAATATAAGTTTTATTCGAAACTGTGATTTGACAAATTTATATAACTCGAAATAAAGATATGAAGTAATTATTGAATATAAGATTTAAGAATGTGTGTTTACAAATAAACTAAATCTGTGGAAGTTTAGTCTAATAAGTTAGTGCAATAGGTATATATTTAAGTAATAAAACAATAATACTTATGTAAATAATAATGATGCGTGCTTTTTGCGTGTTTACAAATTCGTTATGCGACTAAAAGTTTAAAAACATTCACAAATATAGTATATTTATATTTCATATATGAATAATATATGATACGACTGTCGGTCTGTTTAATTTGAAACGTCGATTTAACATTTTTCTGATTTTGGATACACCCACTTACATATTATTACAGTAAAACACTCAAATGTACGTATTTAGCCCAAAAGAAATCCAAATTTTTTTAAAAACAGTAAAAATAATTTCACTTCATTTTGTGCCTTAATCGAGCGTGTAAAATTATTTTGTACGTTAATGATAAGTTAAATATATGAATAAATGAAGTGCTCTTTACAAGTTTGGTTTGTTTAATTTTCATTTAGGTAACTGTAACTTCTCTGTAAAATATTGTATTGTTTCGTTACACTACACGTAAATAATTAAAAGGGACCCATTAGCATTTAATTATTATCATTTTACCATTAATGTATCTCTCTGATTGTAAAACTAATGTAATTAAATCGTAACAATACATACACACGTTTTAATACGCCAAAGATAAAATAATGTTATTATTAATATTTAAAAGTGTTTTAGAACACTCTTAAACCGTCAATACGACAAAATGTTATTGCTCTCGTTAAACATAATATGCGTGTTTAACAAAATACGTATTATTTGAATAGAACAGATTTGGAGTTAAAACGAAAATTGTATTATAACGATTGATAAATTTGCAGGTTAATTTATTATTTGCAAGGATGCAAGAACGACTGGGCAACTGTCGAAGAAAAAAATAAAAATAAAAAAATAATGAAGACCTTGAATTATAAAAGGATGAATAATGAATCCATAAAACGATTCTGAATAGAGCTCCAGTTAATTATACTCAACAATAGTTGTCGGCTTTTTTAAATAGTAACATCTTTAAATTTTAAAACACGACAAAATTGATCGTTCTCTCGAATAACGAAACAGACATGACTCAAACATGACTTAAACATACTCAATATAAATTCACAATTATTATTATTCTGTGTAATTAACTGAAATTCCTCTCAAAATCGTTTCTTTAAAATGCATCGTCTTTTCGATTTAACTTAACATTTTATCACAGTTAGTATTACTTATAATTTAATAACAGAAGAATTCATTTCCATTTAATTATCAGTGAAAATTATCAATTTTCTGTGTTTTGAAATCTAAAGCACTTCTAAGCAATAAATACCGACTCCACTCTAATTGAATCAAAATTGATTTTTAACAAAAATATAAAATAAAGAAGTAGACCTAAATACGATAAGCGTAACTACATCTAAATTCGAGGAGGGGGAAGGGAGTAAAGTAATTCAAATTCTCGCTAATCCAGGAGGTGGTCTTTTCCCATTCTCAAAAATAATTCGCATCCCAGGACCCAGACCCCTTTAGAACCCCCACTTTTAAAATACACGTTTACGGAATTCAATAACTTTTATTTGTTTAGCATAAGTATTATTTACTTTTTTGACACATTTTTTACTTTATATTATTTTGTATTTGCTTATAATAGAAATTACTATGTAGAAAATACGCATTCGAGTATTGTTATACAATACTCATATAGTACTACAAATACTTGTGTAAATAATAATACGACACGTGATCAATATTCCTCAATCATAGTCACATTGGAGATATTTATTGCGTTAATAATAATTGTTGTTATCAGAGCATTCTATAATTCATTAAAAATGAATACTTATGTCGTAATTTAGAAATATGATTCTAATATCGGGGGGGGGGGGCTACTTCGGGTCTGAGGGTGTTAAAATTTGTCTAGATCCCCCCCTCCTTAGTCACGCTTGCATGGACCTAACATGTTATAAGTTTGTATAAATTTTTCACCCTAAAACAATAGATTCATTATGTTACAATATAATAATGTTTAAAAATAACATTTTTATTGGATTTATTATTCAAAGTTGAATGAGGTTTTTCATACATATTCTAAGTTTAACTAATAGTACAAAAAGTTGACAAACAATTTTTTTGATTTTTTTCAAGGCCGTTAAACATAATATAAAATGTATAAAATCATAGAAACATAAAATCTGTCTAGTCCACCCCCTCCCCCTTCCCTTGTCCTGACTATAGATCTAATATGAATAAGTTTGTATAAATTTTTTACTCAAAAAACAATAAAGACATTATGTTACGAAATAATAACGTTTTATATTAACGTTTCTACTTGATTAAGTATTCAAAGTTGTATGAGGTTTTGATTGAAAACATTGTTATTTTAATCAGTTTTGTACAAATCCTAACTTTTAAACAATAATAATAAAAAAAAATTTGACATGCAATTTTTAGATTTTTTCAAGGCTGTTAGACATTTTAAATATATGAGTAAGTTTTTGTTAAATTTTCAGATAATAGTAACATAGAAAATTAAAAGTTGTATAAGAAAAAAATCGGATAATTTTGAAATTCAACCAAAAAAGAGTCAATTTTTTGTTTTTTAAATAACTATTTCATAATTATAACTATATAAATAACATTACATTTTATGTAATATAATATAAATTCACTATTATTATAATTCAGTGAACATAACGCAGGGGTTCACATTTGTAATACAATAGTTTTTATTGAATATTCTTCTATAGTATTTTGTATCTAGTATTTAAATACTATTTCTATTTAATGTATTTAGTATTTACTGTTTTAGATGACAAAATATTTCAAGTAAATATTAAATACTTTTTACACCAGTCAACTGTCGAATTCCAATTCAAAAATGTATTGAATTATTTATTATTCTAATACGATTATAATAATAATAATTATACCATGTAAATTGGATTTTCTTGACATTGGTTTTAGTCATATTGCCACAACTCTAAAATAAGTAGAACCAGAATCGTGTAATTTTCACCCATTATGAACAATGGCATAATACAAACTTAAAATATATTATTTAAAAAAACGTAGATTAATTCTAGGATATTATATATTCAATTTTGGAAATATTTAAAACAATATATAATTTTTTGAAAATTTTTACTAATTAAATATTTTACTCTTAACCCCGTAGAATTTTTTAATTTTGATAAAAGATTCACTGCAGTACTTTTATATAATCAAATTTTTTTAATAGTTGACCCAATTCATAATTTTTTATAAGCAAAGTTAGAATCGTATTTATCTGATAACATTTATGTAAAATGACGATGTTTTATTAATCAAAATCATATAAACTTTAAATTGTAAATCCGGTAGATTTTTTTTTTTTTATAACGATACTCTGGTATCATCGTTTTACATAATTAATATTAGTTTTGCATCCCATAAAAAGATATGAAATAATGCCCCTTCTGTCGGGATTAGTACCTAATGATTACGTATTTGTTGTCATTTAGGTAAAATTGAATAATGATCGGGACAAATATCATTATTATTTATAATTTTTTTGTCAAAACTATTCTGAATTTACATGAAAACGATAAATATATTTTGTATTTTGTACTGAATTATTGAACTCCAATTTATTTTAGATTCTGAACGAAGTGAAGAAGCTTATGATTTTACAATGATGTTTATTTTCTTTTATTTTTTTAGATTCTGAACAAAGTGAAGAAGCTAGTGTTTTTACAATGATGTTTATTTTTTTTTTTTCTGTTAACACTTTTTCGTATAGAAATACTTGTCCAAAAGTTTCGATCAATAA
>JAIPRM010005998.1:0-19495 GCA_025469315.1 Stegophylla sp. TES_Ste_2020 | reverse complement strand
ATTTATAATTCTAAATTATTTAGAATCGAGAAGTCGAAATTTCCAGGCACTAATTCAAAATTATCACAAATTGTTTTTTAATATAGTCATAAAATTAAAAATTACACGACTTTCCAATATTAATGCTAGAGTCCTGAGTCCTGATAGATGATTTTGAAAATAATCCATTCACCATGTTTATGTTGTCAACATGTATAAATAATTAAATTTAATATGTAGTCATGAGATCAAAGTACCAAACCAGATTAAATGGTTAACATTGGGCGTTATTTGAGTTATAACGACCAAAAAATATGATTTAAAACCATTAAATTGAAGTTTAATTATGACTAATAAATAAATAATTATTTATCACAACTGTCACCACATATGTAGCTGTTACTTTTTTGATTTTCTTTTACAATATTCATTACTCAATAATTTTCAAAAAATTTAGAAAAGCCAGGGGGGCATGTCCTTCCCCTGCCCCCCTTTATGGACGCCCATGAATGCATCAAATTCATAGTTCTAATTATTAAACATTATTTTAGTACCTAGATTTGCTATTTTAGCAACTTGATACCATATTACAATAATCCCTTTCTATGAATATTCATTAAACGCATAAATATTGTTTGTTATTAGATATATGAAATATCGATCAAGCACAACGTATTCAAAATAATTACTTTTTGTCCACAGCTCAACGTAACAACGTAAACTCATTAATAAACTATCAAATCTAAAGTGTCACCAAACTTTATTGAATAATAATAATTATCAATTAAAAAATAAAATAGGTAATACTATAATGACTAGATAAATTATATATTTTGCATATTAAATCAAACAACTAGATATTAAATATTAATAAAATAAAAACTTTTCGGATTGAACTCGTGAAATTAATTAGCTTAGAACGTTTAAAGAATTATGCGAAATAATATTGTAAATAATCGACAGTAATTTAATTTATTAGTTCGTTACAATTTTAATTTTTGAGATTTAAACAAAAATATAACATAATATATGATATTTACTGTTTTGTGTTATTATTTTATCATAAACTAATAATTATTATAATAATAGGTATGTTGTTGTCTAATTTATCTAAAAAAACTAATCGCTTATCAAAAACTGATTTAAAAAATGGCATCATGTATTTTTTTTTTTTTTAATTTGGTTTGGATTAAATATTGTAAAGAGCCGATAAAAATTTAAAGTATCGATGATTCAAAATAACTATTCGATCTTGTAATGCAAATTTATTCAATGCCATACGAATTCATTCAAAATAAATTTAATTTACATAATTTATGTATTGTTCTGTGAATAAAAATTAAATAAATAATAAAATTATTATTTATCGAAAATTTAATGAACAATTATGTTAAAATGCATAGCATAATATAATATGCCATATTGACGTGTTTGGAGAATAATTAAATTTACTCGATGACTGTACGTCTGTATTTTTACAAAGCGTGTTCTACCAGGATTTACTCGTATTAACTTTGTTATCTTCTGTGTTAATGAAGATAATCAAATTTTGGTTTCTTTATTTGAGTCACAAGAAAACAAGAATTCATTTTTAATTAAGTATGAATGGTTTTAGTAAAAACAAACGAGTTTTGGTTGCAGTCCTTCTTTAGCCTTGTGAGTGATACGAGTACAAATTTACAGAATTTGATTATCAGATTTATTAACACAGAAATAACTAAATTAGCAACTTCTTGAAAGACCCGCTGTGTAAATATTTTATGGGGCATTAAAAATATTTTGAATACAATAATTAGAAGTTAAATTAAGTATAAATTAAATTAAAGTAAATTAATATATATATATATATTTATATACATAATATTATATAAAGTAAATTAAATAAAAAGGTAAATAATATTAATCTAGCAGTACAATTAAATTTTACTTCTAAACGGCTTTGATTTGGTACAGATATTTATTTTTTTATGCAATGGAACCTCAATTAACCGTGTCTCGGTTATCCGTATTCGCGATTAACCGTGCACACTCTTCCGAAAAATTAAAAAAATTCTGGACTGTACATATTATAAATACTTATAATCGAACATTTTATATTACATTATATACGATATCGAAAAACGTAGTAATGAAATTTTTGACGATAAACAATATTTTAGATTGTTTTATAATCTATGTTTTTCAAATCACTATCAGTTTACTTTTGGTCTTCTCTATAGTCGTTCAGACGTAATCTAATGTTTCTATTTAAAAAATGTATTATTATAAAAAGTCTCGATTAACCGTGGTTTTCATTTATCCGTGTGACCCTCTCCCCACCATTACTCCAAAAGTATATGATTACATATTTATGATATTTCATACTCATTAAACATTTTTATAATTTTAAATCACATGTGGTCGCAAAAAATATAGACAGATTATTTTTAGAGAAAATGATTATGTAATTCTAGATACATACGCTTATCAAAATTGTTTATTGAATCATCCTTTCAAAATTATAAATATTAATTGAAAAATGAAATAGTTAATATACTTGAAAATGACCAGTTAAATACAATATTTAAACGATTAAACAAAAAAATAATTAAATAACGATTTTTTAAATTTTTCAGTTTGCATTACCAAGAGATGAAAATTTAAAGTTTCTAGTATTGTAAGTTTTAAAATTACGACTAAAAAATTAAAATCCATTTCATGACAATTTAGTTTATGGTATATTTTACCAATTTTATTCAAATCTGAGGTAGCTTTTCTTTGATTTTGAAAAAACTGTCGAGACTTTCGAAAAATGGTCTCTTTAAAGTACCATCTCAGAAAGCGGTTCCCAAACTTTTTGGACTGACTGTGTCCTTTTGGACTAGAAGATTTCCTATAACACCCTTCTTATTAAAACAAATGAGCTTTTTTTTTCCTTAGGTCAAAACTTAATGCGTTCGTTATAATGAAGTATTTTCTATAATTTCATTAAGTTGACGTCACGCCTGCATTTGTCATCTAATTAAACTATACAGAACGTCAATTGCATCATCATAGTTGGACTTTTGAGTTTTAACACATATTAACGAAATTAAAGAGAAGAATATTTTCGAGGAAATTTCATATAATTTTTACAAAACATTGATTGACAAAGAAGTATTACAGCTATTTAAAATATAGAAAATCCGAATCTCTATTTACATTTGTCACATCTTTGTTGAAAGGTATTATATGTTAATGATATGATATTCACTCGAAATCATTATTTTTTAAATTTTAATAATAGGAGTTAAATTTCTAAATTCGACTAAAACAGCACAATTGATGTTCTGCGTAGCTTTATTTTACAATTTTTTTTTTTTTTTTGTTGACCTATTCAGGCAACAAATACATGTGCAAGGTAGGTTAAGTTTATATATTTTATATCTTAGATGATGTAATCGTTATTCACCAAAATTTATTTATTCTTAGACCACATAAGGCTTGGTGGCGTTGCTCCCCAGGGCACCGTAGCACACTTTTTTGGGAACCACTGATTTAAGAGCTAATTTATGATTTATAAAGTTTCTGGACGAAACTTTTGGATAAGTTTTACAACACAAAAAAGTATTTGCAGAAAAAAACAAATAAAAATAAACATAATTTTAAAACCATTAGTATCTTTGGTTCACTCAGAACCTAAAAGTTTAACAATTAAAATGAATAACATTATGAAATAAATAAATAAATAATGAAAACTGATGATATAATAACATTTTAATTGAATCTAAAAGAAGTGAAACAAAAGTCCAACATTTTCATGGTTCTACGTTAAGAGGATAGAATTATATATGTTTTAAAACTTTTTTCATATTTGTATTATCGTAAATATTTAGTGAACATTTTAAATTTCTATCGTTTTACGTTTTTGATTTCCGGTCAAATAACTAAAATCGTTTTTATAAGTCTAGACACGAAAATTTTTAGCATTATATTAAACTTTTACGAAGTTTTTCCTTGAAAATTTTGATAAATCCTATAATAGTACTAAGTAAACGAACTTCTAAAATATTTAGGAGGTAGGTATATGAAATTTTAACTACCAGTAGACGGAGTCACATGCATTATTTATATTAAATTTAAGGATTCGCCCAGATACGTATTGTGCTCACTACTATAAACATTCACATCACGTAAATGGTATTATATACTTCTGAAGTACTTTAATATATTTTACAGGCAGTAAGTTGCCTACTATGACATTATCCCTTGCCCTCACCTATGCACAACTTTTATATAAACAATAATTTTCCCTTACCATGATGTTCATATAATAGTCAATCGCACAAACCACTATTTCTTAGATAGCCCGTTAGCAATGGTCACTGAGATTTTGGCGATTCGTATTCATGAAAATCGACATTTAAAAAAAAAAAAGAATTATATATATGTATTTTAATAAATAATTATTATTAAAATAGGAGTATGAAGCAAACTAACTATATGCACTCAAAACTTGATGATGATATGTCGTAATTGTCTAGATGCATATTTTTAATCTGTAAATGATTTATAATATAATTCAATATTATTCAAGACATGTAATAAATGGAAGGTGTAGCAAAGGGGTTAAGGAGACATTGCCCCCTCTCTGACCAGATTTCCAGATATTTGTACCATATTGTACGCACTGGATAGTTAGATAGTTGTAATTGTTTAAAAAATCTTAAATGGAAAATTATGTGCTCCTAAGTAAAAGTATTTCAAGACATTTAATTTTTATTAATTAACCAGCATTATAAATGCTTATAAATGTAAAATAACATAAATTATAAAATATATCATGAAACTAAAACACATAAACAAAGAGACATGTTTGTAGACTGTTGAGTGTAGACCAAATTCAGTATTATTTTTTTTTTTTTGTAGTTTAATGCGTAAAGTAACATTTCATAACACTTAGCACTACAATGATCACTTACCATTTTTATTTCTCTTAAATGAAAGTTTTCATAAAATATAAAATTAATAATATAATTAGAGAAATCAGCGTGAATAATAATAAAAATAAAAGACCTAATATATTTCACACTATGATCTATGGGTTACACATTCCATCATTCACTCTTCAGTTGGGATACCTACTCTTAATCAACAATAATAATTGTAGCTTGTGCTGCTCCATTAAAATTTAAAATTTAGTAGTTTTACTTGGTTTACAGCCAACGTGAAACGGTTTTTACAAACAATTTGTGGATAGTGTAGTGTCCTTTAATTATTGTTGAGACGCATTTTCTGTTATTTTTAGCGAGAGTTAAGTCTTTAATATTGATAATATAATATGACGAATGACGAATGTCATTCAATAACCATGATTATTATCTGTTTATTATTAGTTGTAAATACTTGTGATGTAACAATTTGACAATAAAGCATTCGATTTAATTTCAAGAAAATATATTCACAATAAAAAATATACTTTGAAAATTAATGAGTAAATTTTTATTCAGCATGTTAATTAACTTTTTATTTCATACTATTTGAAATTTGCACCCGTCTATGATTAACGCCTGGGGCATGCGCCCCGTATCGCCCCTTTCCTTTGATCCGGTGCTGGATAAAAAAAAAGTAAGTAAAACGAATAAGTAATGAATTATAGCAGTTGAACAATATAAAAATAATTGTTATAATAACTATGACCTAATAATTTTAATGTTATTTGAAGTTCTAAACATGCATAATATGTTCTTACTTCTTATTATGTATTATGTGTCGGTATATAGAATTGAAATTGATTTGTAGAAGAATGAGAAGTTCTAAAAGATATGGCAGTAAAGATATCAAAAACATCATCATTAGTCATGATCAGCCCTAGGATTTGTATGAAACAGCATGTTTTTTTTTGCTACGTCCAAATGAAGTTTTAGTGAGTTATGTCCACGATATTCTGATGAAAATGTTACTATTTTTATTTTGCATGTTTTTGCATATATTGAGCTTAATGCATATTTTTTTATGATCGAATTTATTGTATTTTAGCCGGTAGTAATTAAACTGATTAAAGTATATAACTTGTTTTTTTGGTCAGGTTCCTATACATTTTTATTACAAATCCTAATTAAACTTCAAAACCAGAATTTAAGACTCCATAAAAATCATTAGATTATAATAAATGCTAGGGATTGACTTCTTGGATGTAATGAAAAAGTTGTAGATATAGTAAAAAAACAAATGTCTTTGGTTTAAAAAAAAAAAAATAAAGGATATAAAATTCTACAATCAATAAATAAAATATTAAATAGCAAATCGAACAAGTACAATTACAATTGCAATTAAACACCAGGACAAATTCTTTTTTTTGAATATGCTTCAACTGCACCATGTAATGTTGAAAGAAGCTTTTGCCAGTAAAAATCAATACTACAATCTATAATACATTTGAAAATTTTAAAAAAATGCATCACACTAATAAAAATTCATAATATACAAAGATAAACAATAATAAAGAAATATGCATGCGAAATATAAATAAATAATTTTTAATCACAATTACATTATGATAATTCACAATTTCTGATTTATTTTCATAAATAATTTTTTAACTATACTAAAAAAAAAAAACATGCAAAATAATTTTATTGATTTTTCCACATATGGTTTTTTAAGTTCATAGATTTTTTTTTTTTTTAGTAGCAACCACTTCTTTGATTCTAAAAGGAATTATTTTGTTTGAAATTGTCGATATTAAAGTTTTTTGTCAATCAAGAGTTTAAAAGCTCTTATATTTTAAAGTTCTGAGTAGTGGAGTGGAAAAGCAAAGGGTATCCTGCAAATATTGACTGACACTACTCCGCTACTCCAAACATTAAACGAATGTAGCTCTCATACTATTGATCGAAAAAGTAAACTTAAGTAACAGCAATTTCAACAAAAAAATATTCACTTTACGAATGATGAGTCAAAAATACTGATTGATATTTAAAAAAAACTAAAAAATCATGCTTATAAAAAACAGCAAAAACTTATTTTTATTTTAAAACTTCTTTATTTCAAATATATTTCTTAAATATGTAATTATGTATTTATGAATCATACATAACCGCAGTATGAAAAAGTGTGTACTTCGCTCGTTGGGATGTTCTTCGCACGTCGGGTGGAATTCTCTTGACGGGTGTATTGAATTTTAAAGAAACGATAAACATTTCTTCAATAAAACGATTCTGAACGAAGGAAGTTAATAAATATAAGAAAAAAAATGCGAAAAATTCGGAGTGCCGGGCTGGATTCGAACCCCGGTACTGTCGCGTAGTAGGCCGATTCCGTTACAATTACGCCACAATACATTACTTGACCTTGAAGGTGAAATAGTAGGTACCTATTTAGTATAATAATTGAAAATATTGAATTTTCAAAGTAGAATAAAATAGTTAGAAAACTATTGTTGCACGTGGATTTTAATTCACACCATCGTATTCAGAGTCAAAAAATACATAAGATGCAATAAAACATTTTCAACCTTCAGCAACAATTTATAATCCATCAATAGATATTTCATAATATGTGTCTGTATTTTCTCTGATTTTTTTTTTTATTCAAACCCTTGTAAAATGTTTAAATATTCGTCCGTAAGAAATTTTATTAAAAATAAATAACATTGTAAAAACATAAGCTTTTTCACTTCGTTCAAAATCTAAAAAAAAAAACTAGAAGAAAATTGTTAACACGATGAGATTGCTAGGAATGAGAAACCAAAATTTTCTAAGAGTAAGTTTTGGTTCCTTATAGATTCTGAACGAAGTGAAAATTATGATTTTACAATGATGTTTATTTTTTTTCTCTTTCTAGAAACACTTTTTCGTATTTAAATACTTGTCAAAAAGCTTCCATTAATATCTCTATAGAACTGGAATCACACCCAGATGGTACTTCAAACAGGTTATTTTTCCATTTTCTCAATACTTTTTTCAAAAACGGGAAAAACTGTCGAAAAATTGACAAAAAAACGACGAAATATGAAATTACCAGAATTTCCATAAAATTCAAAATTACTTTTTGACATACTTCTAAAATAATGCAGCTAGGGACTTGAAACTTCCACAAACTACTAAAAATAGTCCTTAAAACATTTCATAAAAATTTCAAAAAGATTTGATCAAGTTTGAGTTAAGTACAGCATTTTGGAAATTTCGGAAATTTCTCATTTTTTGTTAGTTTTTATGTAATGAAATTTTCCATTTTTGATATTAAGACTTAAAAATTTAATATAATTTCACTGTCATATATATCTAATTGACCTGAATAAATCTTGAAAATCATAAGTCAATTTTTTTTTCTATAACCGTTTGAATTTAGAATTACGACGAAATTCGTTAGTTTTACCTAAAATTACGCACTTTAACGCACATAAAAAAAAACTGGCCATCCGGATTATTTTGAAATTAAGTGTCCAGATAGAGAATTTTATTGCGAATATTCTGGGGCAACAAAATTTTTTATGGACGAATAATTAAACATTTTACAAGGGTTTTATTAAAAAAATCGGAGAAAGTATGAACAAATTTCATCGTGTATTTATATTTCTTGATAACGAGTACACTAAATGGTAGGTAATGCATTTCGCTTATCTTATCCTATGTATTTTTCGACTCTAAATTTAATACGATAGAAGTTTTTAACTGCCGCCCAAATATATTTCTAAAGGCCACGACGATTTATCAGATATCACAGATTACACGGACTGCTATGTTACCTACGCCGAATTCGGCAACGTAAACACACAATATTCGGGTACCTACTCAACTGGACACAAAAAAAACTATATAAAATTTACTACTTACCCAATACTATTAAATAACAATAGTTATTTGTTAAACATATCTTACCTACTATTTTGTATTTATATTATTACCTTCCTTCGTTCAGAATCGTTTTATTGAAGAAATGATTTATCGTTTCTTTAAAATTCAATACATCCGTCAAGAGTATCCCACCTGACGTGTGAAGAACACTCCGACGAGCGAAGTATACACTTTTTTATATTATTATCTTCCTTCGTTCAGAATCATTTTATTGAAGAAATGATTTATCGCACCAAATTACACATTTTGAAATTTTTTTTAATATTTGAACTCTATCGGTGTGCGCATGCGTAGTATAACTTACTTTTTTTTAAATGGCCCCAATTTTTTCCTAAAGATTCGGATAAATTATATTTTTCAAAACAATTTTTGTTTAACAAATTTTTTCTAATTCTAAAATTGACAGAGTTAGAGTATGTTTAATTTGAATTTACAAATAATCCTTTTTGTATAAAATTGTACCGATGTTTATTCTAAGCTTAAGATATCCCCGATGTTATGAAATATAAACATACGTAAATAAATAAATAAATACTGATTTGAGACATTTTTAATTATAATTATAATAAGAATTATCTAATAAATTGCTCAAGTTTCTGCTTTGATGTTCTAAACACAATTCCATGAGTCTCAAAAATTCTTTTGATGCTGATGCTTTTATTTGATCTTCACTCAAGCTACTTGTATTTTGTTCTTTAAATCTTGGACATTAATCGGTGGATCTACGTATACAATAGTTTTTAAATGTCCCCCATAAAAAAAAAAGTACATAGAAGTAAAATCAGGGATCTTGCCGGCCATGGAATTACTCTGTACGTGCGTACATAATACAGAATACATGCAATGTAATATTATTAAATTAGAAATAAATCGATTGGACATGATAAAAATTAGATGCATGTTTAGCCTAAAGAGATTATACTTAACTAGGATGTACATCAAAAATTTTTAGGACTCGAAGGTCCCAGCAGCTATCTAAAAGTACGGTTATTATTTATTGATATTAGTTCAAGTAAAAGAAAATCGATTAATCATAAACAGACCCAAGGGAGAAAAGTCAACAATAATACCCTAAATAAATATTCTGGTTAGCTCATCACAAATTCATAACAGTATTTTAAATGACTAAGAATAGTTTCTCATTAATCATTTGAAAAGACACAAAAACTACATAAGAAAGATGTAAAGTGACACGAGCCGACACTATCATAAAACTCTGAAAGTTCATAACACCAAATAATAATCAAATTATGTGAATTTTATAATTTATGTATTCAATTCATCAAAATCATATTAATATTTAAATACCTAATTGTACTTATGCCCAAAATCTTCATAAATTACATGTAATAAAATCCTGTAAAATAAGAATTAATGACCTAAAATCCTGTTTTCTCTGCGCAATTGCTATTATTTATTAAATTGTATTTTTATTTGTTTCGGGTCATCATAATTTTATTAACCAACATATGAATCTTTAGCAGAGAAGTTTCTTATGACAAGATGGACATTTTACTTTAGATTTGTCGTTTAAAAAAATAAGATAGAATAATGAGAATATTAGATTTCATAATTATACGAAAATTAAATACTTCTTTTATTAGTATTGAAATAATTTATAGAAACAATGTGATAATCAATGTAACATAAATTCGATAATTTAAAATATGCTATGATATCAGGTTTTAAGATCACTGATCAGTAATATATAATAGTAATTAATTATTTCATTACAATAGAATACTAAATAAATGTAGTCCATAAAAGCCAAATAAACAGTATGAATAAAAAAATATTAATGTGAATGTATTATAATATGAAAAGAAATTGTTTATTCATATTTTTAAATAACTTGCATTCTTGTGCAGTACGGTTCATCACTAAAATATAACGAAATCATTATCTACTCTAGAATTACCCATTATAATTAATCATCAGAGGTCACATAAAAAGATATAAATATTGAGATAATCATATACTGCAATGAACACATGGATGCCTGCATTATAAATATTTTCAAGAGGGGGTAAGGCAAATTACTTTAAAAATATACATAGATTTTTATTTACAGAAGACAATTTTTAACGCCTAGACTAATCAGATGTTAGTAAAATGCTCAGTTCAAATTAATTTTATTCGTTTTCATGCAAAAACAAAAGAATCTGCCTAAATTATCTACTAAAGAAAAAAAAATGTGAGTGTTATTACACATAAGAGAAGTGAATACTTTTTTTTTCTTGTACTAAATAATGTCATTCTTCTTGTAGTTATTTAATCTTAATACCAATTTATAATTATATTCTTTCTTCTTTTTATTTAGATCTTATCTTTTTATTATTTTACTTTTATTTTTATTATTATTTTTCCTTTTTTTCTTTCATAAGAGCTGATTAATTGTTCTATTTACAAACATTTCTATAATTTTATTATTTGCTATATTATTTGTCCTACAAGGCGTTATTACTAATTCATTTATATGAAATAAAGTTATTATTGTGTGTGTGTGTGTGTGTGTGTGTGTGGTGTGTTTGTGAGTGCGCGCGCGCGCGGGTGAGCGTGTTAGTGCCTACAGGTACGAGAAAAGTGAATATTTGTTAATTTTATTAAGAAGTGTAGGTTTAAACGTAGGTTTAAACGAGCGACAAAATTTAAAATTAACACAACTGTTTTCATGACTTTTCAATCAATACAGTTTTCATTGATTTAACAACACAAAATTTTCGATTTTGTTCTAGTTACTGTTGAAGAACAGAAAAAACTATATAGAAAGGTAATTGAGAAGCTCGTGTAAATCAATGTATACATGTATACATGTATCATGTACCTATCATGTAATACAAAATTTTTTCTTCATTGTTGCTATGACAACTAAAAGCGTTAAACGGTTCGCTGTCACATATGAAATATTTACTTCAAATAGTGGGACCTACTTCGTATAGTATTTTTCAATCCTCGAACCTCGGATCGAATATTCATAGTGGGTGTGTTGAATATAAAAGAAGCCATTAATAATAGTTTCACCAATAAAATAATTCTGAGAGAAGCTTCAGCTAGTTGTATAGAAAATAATTGTCAGTTTTAAACCGAGTTCCTATGTTTAACAATTCTACGGTAGAATAATCCATGTCCATTTCATAATTTGTGAAAACGAACAATTTTGTCGTAATACGAAATTTAAAGCTCTTATAATTGAAGTTTGACTCATTTGATTTTAATAAAAATGTGAATAAAAGTTTACATGTATGTAGGTAAGATTGTATATCTGGATGTAAGATTTGATATGTATTTAAGATTTGTAATTAACGACATTGACCGGACTTTGTCGTCAATTTTCATATTTACATCATGTATTGTAACATATACAATTTTTCACACTAAAAAGTAAAAACAGTAAATTGAATATGTTATGAAATAATGACGAAAAGAAACCAGTTATTTTTTGGAATAAATGTCATTTGAATCATAGTTCTGACTTAAAACGCTTGTAAACAATTATTAACCGAGTCATATTTTTTTAAAATTATTTTAGTCTTTATTACACTAGTTTTTTATAGTGGTTAATAATATATTAATATAATAAATTATATATGGTTAAAAATTTCAAGTTTCTAGTACTGTAAATTTTAAAGTAACGACTAAATTACTAAAATCAATTTCATAAAATCTAATTTAGAATACCTATATTTTAATATTTTAAAATTTGAGGTAGTTAATGATTTTGTTTTTAGAAAAACTGTTAAGATTTCCAAAAAATGATCTCCTTAAGTACAATGCGAATAAAATATTCTACAGGAACTCAAAATAGGGGTAGATAAAAACGAAGCAATATAGTAATTCCCTACCCCTCCCTCTACGAAAAACTAGGATTTCCAACTGTTAAAAATTATAAAAGTATATAAACTTTTTTTTTTTTTTGCTTGTTTTTGTGACATAACAGTCATCAAATAATTCTCAATTTTAATATATTTTACACACCTATATTATTGTATTATAAACTATATTATATAATTTTCAAGAACTAAAAAATGATTGCCGTTCATTAGTTTATTAAAAATACAAAGACTGTAAATTTTGGTGTTGTCATTTTAAATTTTTAGTTGAAAAAAGGAATGTAGATATATTGTTTAAATGAATAATACGTATAAGACTAAACTACTCTGAATAAAGAATAGTATCTCATTCGAATTAAAATATCGTCGTGGTCCACTAATAATATTATGGTCTTACCTGGAAGTCTAATCCAATACCGCTTATTATAAAAATGATGAACATAATGAATAAATATAACTTCATAATTTACAAAAAAAATAAGTACAACAGTTTTTATTCATTTCAATTATTAATTATTAATGATTAATCAAATAAAATATGCTAAAAGTATTCGTCTACTGGCTTCTAAGTAGCGTTTCAACTATACCTACTACAATATAGATAGTTTAGATTTCTAAATTCTGATACATGAATTAAAATATACTCATGGTGGATATGTTGAATTTTAAAAAAACGATAAATCATTTCTCAATAAAATGATTCTGATCGAAGCTTCAGTAAATACACAGTTATAAATGTCAATTTTATAAAAAAGAGAATACCAATGAACAAATTAGCGAGAAAAAAAATTGTTAAAAAAAAAATAAATTAATTTAAGTACCATCTAGAGCTGAATTCCAATCAAAAAGTTGCTGGTTGAAACTTTTCGATAAGTTTAACTGTATGAAACAACGTTACATAGAAAATAAAATAAATAAATGAACATCACTGTAAAAAAACTAATTTTTCACTCCACTCAGAATCTAAAGTACCAAATCAACTACATACTCAACAAACTATAGTATTTACGTTAATATAATATTTATATTCATAGACAAAATAATACTTTAAGATTTTTTCGCAAAAAATTTATTAAACATGTATATAATATAAATATAATATACATATTAGTTATGTTTTTAATACAAATAAACTTTAAATGTTTTTAGATTCAACTATTATGTTGTTTATTATTTAATAAATTTAATTACATTAATTGAATTTACATTTTTTTAATATTATTAGTAAATTAATGAAATCAAAGTAGATTTAAAAAAAAAAATCTATTAATAGAAACTGAGACTTAAAAATGTAGACTAGATGTTATTCATGTTACCTATATTCGAATTTTCTGATATCAACCTTGTCACTTGTCAACATTTTTTCATTTGCTTATAATGTATGGGCCTTTAATAAATTAAAATGATTCTGTCATCAGTAAGACATATTTTAAAATTATTATCAGAATGTGATGATTCATCGCTTTCAGATTTAAAATGTCAGTAAATAAATACATTTTGCCAAGTAATAACTGGCCTAGTAGTAATTCACTACAGAAATAAATTTATTTACTATAAATTATAAGTGTACTTTTTATCTTTCAACACATATTGTTGGATACTGAATCGTTATGTCATTAAAAGTACAGAAACTATCATTTTTTTAGGCACCATGCAATAACAATGATACAATATGATCGGTCAATATCAGGTACTTTATACATATAGAATTGGTAAAAATTGATTTTATTTAAATTAACAATGTTAAAAAAAAAAAATGGCCAAAAATCTGCTTCAGTAGGTACATAATATTCCAGTATACTATCCAAATTTTAAATTAATTTCCACTTGCAACATGAATAAGTAAAAAGATAAAAAAGCCGGACATACTTCGCAAGACGGGTGGTATTCTCTTGACGGGCGTATTAAATTTTAAAGAAACGATAAATCATTTCTTCAGTAAAACGATTCTGAACAAAGGAAGTTAATAATAAAAGAAAAAAAAAAATGTTCGAAAAATGTCCAAAATTTTTTTTCACATTTTCAAAATTTTCTTGCGCCAAAATCATTTTTATAGGATTTTCTATCTATGTTTAAATTTTCATATAATTCAATTCAAAAAATTATGGTTTTCGAGTCGTTTTTGTCAAATTTTGGGTAGTTTTTCCAAAAAAAACATTGAAGAATTGAGAAATTCAAAAAATGACCTTTCTAAAGTACAATCTAGAGACAAATTGGGCTTTAAAAAGTTATTGATCGAAACTTTTGGACAAGTATTTCTATACGAAAAGTTGTACACAGAAAAATAAAAAAATAATAAACATCATTGTAAAAACACTAGCTTCTTCACTTCATTCAGAATCTAAAAAACGTAGCAATGACCTTCCAAAAAATATGTCACATTAATTATTATTTTTAACCCGGGTATAATAATGATATATATTATTATGAACATACTGCCATCCAGGAAAATTTCTTTTTTCGAACCCACTTTAAATATAGTGTAATATGTATAGTATTACTGTACGCATATAAACTAATTTATTATAGGTACTGTTTACGTAGACACAATAACTTTTTTAGACGTAATAAAAATGTGATCAAGTGGCCAACAAATTTTTTCGTATCAATTCTAAATTAAGCATTTTTTTTCTTGTGTATATGATTTTAATATTTTAGGGACTATAAAAATGTGTTATAGGTAGCAGTATAGTAATAGAAATGTTTTTCACTGCACAAATAATTATTTTCATATTATTTACATTTATTTATTTAAATATCGCATTGCTTACGAACTACGGTCATCTTTTTCAAATAATGTAAATTAGACGTAATTTGCCTGAAATTGTAAGACAATTTAATTTATCTACGCTTATTATTTTCCATTTCAGTGCACTTTTTGTGCGCAAACTCTACTAACAGACTTTACCGAATATACTGCACAATTTCTAAATTTTGTTGCAGTAATGTTATTTGTGTATAAGACTTAACGAAAATACAATTAACTTTATTTTTTGCTATCAAGAGTAATACATCGTTGAGCACTTGAGCGTAATGGTAAATTCTACTGTTTCTAGGAGATTTCAAGTTAGTTTTTGAAACGAAAAATTCAAGGTACCAATCGACGTTCTACATAACGACGTTTCGAACGAAAAAGCACGTAATTCATTTTTCTTCATTTTTCAAGAGAGCAGTTTAAAGTTTTCAAGGTTGAATTACAATTTTGCATTTCAATAGTTTAATACTTGTCTTTTTTTTTTTATATCTTTCAAGAAACTGATCTTAGGTTAACTTTAACTATTTTATTTGATTTAAGTATTTATTCAAAAGAAAAAAAAAAATTTATAAAACGTAACTGAGTTTACATTTTTTATCGACTGAAAAAAAATAACTTCATATAAAGTTTAACTTAAGTTACGTGTTTTTTTCGAAGGGAAAAATTTCCATGTAAAGTTTAACTCGAGTTACGTCTTTTTTAGTTGAAAAAAAAAATAATAACAATAAACGTAATTTGAGTGTCATCTTTTTTCATGGGAAAGATTAGGTATTTAAAAAGGACTTAACTCAAGATACGACCATTTTCGACGGGAGAGACAATAAATTTGGAATTTTATAAGTCATTCAATTTAAAATCTTCGTGAGAAAACAAGAAAAGAAAAACGTGACAAGATAAGCAGATAAAACTGGAAAGTGATAAAAAGTGATTTACGTCGTTGGGAACGTCAATAATAAATACTCTAGGTTTAAAAAAATTGAAAAATAATAGTTTGTTTATTACCTATAGTGACATCCAGTGGAGAAATCATGGCAAGTAAAATAATTACGCGTTGCTATCATCACTGTTTAATGAAAGCCAAAGCGAGCGAGCGACCGGTTCTCGAGACAAAAGTCCATGCCTGAACGCCAGATGGTGCTACATAAACGGTTTTTGTGTTCAATTGTAATAATAATGGATGTCAATAAAATCACGGAAAATAAATATCCGGACCATAAAAATTCAAAAAGTAAAATAACTGGAATATAACATCTGAGAATACGTAAAACATTGAAATTTAAGCTCACGGAACGTAATTTTAAGAGAAGATGAACAAAGTGGATCGTAATTCTGCCGGAATTTTAAAATTCAAACTGTAAAATATCCAGAATACAAAACCCTAGGACTCTCATAAATCCAAAAAAGAAATAGCCGGAGTGTTAAAATTCGGAAAGTAAAATATTTTAGCTTGATAATCAATTTTCTGTGCGACGTAGGGCATTTTGAAAAAATAACGATGATTTCGGATTTTTGCGTTCCGGAAATTAATTCTCCGGAATTGTACAGTCTATGTATTAGAATTCCGGGTGTTTTACGGTCCAGACATTTCATTTTCAGTTAATTTTAATTTCTCTGAATTTCATTTTCCGGATGTATTACGGTCTGTGATTTTAACTTTCCGTCGTTTTTTTTCCCCCGTAATTTACGGCCTCCTAAAATAATATTCCGACCACTGAGTCTCCACTCTCTTTTCACCATCAACACTACCACTACCGATCAGTGACTTATTTACGAGTTTTTGTATAATCACTATTCACTACATAACGTCATAACGTATAATAGTTTTCAAAAATGTTATAAAAGTCGATTTTCAAGTATAAAAATGTGTTCTTAGAAGGTACCTGCCAAAAAAAGTTTTGCTACCCCTGATATAGATAATCTGCTTAACTGTATTTTTAAAATAATTTAATATTACTTGAGTTATTTAATTATATACCTAACTATTATCAAATAGATTTATTAAAAATAATATAAAAAACATAGTAGGTAATATAGACCAATTTTTTTAATTTTTTCTTTTTTTTTGAGGGGTGGGGGTGAAGGGATAGAAAATTAATATATATATATTTGCATCCCATATAGGGGCTCCGTCTATGATCTTATATTATTATTATCAAATAAAAATATTATATTATAATAATAATTAATAATGTTTAAAAAAAAGGACTTGAGGGATAATCTATTAGCTTCATCAGCTTTTGTAAATATACCATTATTTCTAATATCATTTCCACAACTCTTATCGCTCAAAGAATGTTCGTTTTTTTCCTATATAGAATCATCGGCTAACAGACATTTGAGCCGAGACAAGCGAAGTCTATATAGCTACACAGAAATAATCAATAATATAACACACCTATACCTGTAAATGGCTTGATTCGATAATGAATAACTAAATTAACAAATGACTGATCAAATATACCCGCCATATGCTATAGATACCGTTTCTGTAGGGTACTTTGTAGGGTAATTGAATTAAATCGCTATTGGTACACTGTAATTAATTTAGAGTTTTTATTTCTATCTAAAAATTTGTTTACCCTTTAGTTTCTGATTACAGTATTATGTTTTATAATAAAATATAATAAATTAACATCGTTTATGATTTATTCTAATATGTACATTGTACATTGTATCGGATCATGTTCAATTTATCGACATTATAGTTAGCCGGTTAGAAAAGGTTTCAATAATTTATTTAAATACCAATTACTTAGATCCCAGTTTGATTACATTGAAAACACAGTATAGGGCATTTGTAGCAATTGCCAGTTGTTTCTTATATACAATTAACGATAAGTAATTTGATTGATGTACGAATGTGTAAAATTTTATTATAAATTGTACAGTCCTTTAGGTAATACTTAGCTAGTTCTGTTTATTTCTAAAGTCAATTATGAGGATTTTGAGATTTAAAAAGAAGTATAAGTAAATACAACTTGCAAATTGTCGAATTGTATAATGTAATATACATTATTAACAATTACTGTGATTTAGTTTTTCCAAATTTTTCTTGTTCTAATACACTAAATACTTTTAAAATTGTAATTGTTATAATACACTAAATTATATCTAATATATACAAAAAATATATTTTTTACCTATAATGTTTGTTGAAATAACCAAAAATATGTTAAACATGACAAAATATTAAAATTATTATAAAAATTTAGATGGAATGTAGTTTATAATTTAAAGAAATTAATTTACGTGAATTGTAACATTTGATATAGGTAACATGTAATTAGTGTACCAAACTTTTAATTGTAATTTTAACTACATATTTTTAAGTAATTCATCCCCTCCTTATAAATGTAATTTATCTCTTACACTTGGTGACATTTTTAAATAATAGATGGTCTTACAAATTATATATCCGATACTTATTTTTAACATACTATGTAATATCCAACATTTTTCTGCAATTTATACTTGAAAACTAATTTACACTTGACCTAAAATCAATTTTCAATTCGATTCATACACAACTTCAAATTACTTCATTAAACATTCTATTTTACATATTTTTTAGCTTAATTTTCTTAATTCAAATATATATCCGTAGCAATAATATATGAAATTCTATGCGAAAAATGTATTGTGTATTTTGATCTTTGGTGCGTGTTTATCGAAAAACACTTCACTGTTTATTGATAAAACATTTTGCGTGAGTTAACTTAACGAGTAAATAAAATCCCGTTTGTAATTCTTTTGAACAGCATTATTATTCAATTGAAAACTTGGCTGTTTAAAATTTTTCTATTAAGTTTTTTTTATTTCCTAAACATGGTAATTTTTCATCACAATATATTTTAGATTCTGAACGAAGTGAAGAAGCTTATGATTTTATAATGATGTTAATTTATTTTTTTTTCTCTTTCTGTAAACACTTTTTCGTATAGAAATTCTTGTCCGAAAGTTTCGATCAGTACCTCTATAGAATCGGAAACACACCCAGATGGTACTTTAAAGAGGTCATTTTTCCAATTTCTCAATACTTTTTCCAAGCGCGGTGAAAATATGTCGAAAAATTAACGAAAAACGGCAAAATATGCAGTTACCGGCATTTTCGTAAA
>JAIPRM010005997.1:0-19496 GCA_025469315.1 Stegophylla sp. TES_Ste_2020 | reverse complement strand
AAATTTAGATGTACCTACTGGTAGGAAAAGAACAAAAAATGAGTTTAAGAATCCAAGAATGATGTTTAAAAGCAAAAATGTATGGGTAAATTCTGGAACGAATTCAGCTATAGAGAGTATATTATATAGGTACTGATTACGGAAATAAAGAATCGGATTATTGTTCCTACAATTATAGCAATGATTTATGGTAAAAAAAATATTCCTGTGAACATTTTCTATTATATTTCAACACGGTCAACAAATTATAAAAGTTTAAAAAAATCATGACACAATTAGAAATCATAATTAATCATAATTATTATAATAAATCCCAATAAAAGTCATCTAAGGTATCGACCAATTTTTTCAAAATTACAACAAATAAGGTATGTTTTTAAAAGTGTACCTCAAAAAATGTACCTAATTGTTATTTTAAAGAAATGTTAAAATGAAAAAATTATGTGGTAATTTTTTCATTGTATTTTTTTAGAGTACAAAATTATTCGCCCCGTTTTTTATTATTATAAAAATGGTCACCCTACTCTAAGAGCATATCACGAGAATTTTTAAGGACAAATCCAAGACCACCCTGTTTTCGGTAAAAAATTATCATCTACATGACAATTTCGGATAACAGGCACGTAAGAAGAGAATTACCGATTCTGAGGGGTTTATTTAGAGTAAACATTCGTATTTAATAACTAACTGTCTCTGTAAGACGTCATTTCACGAGTGAAAAAAAATTTATGAAATTTATTATGAGAAATTAAAAATTTTCGTGCCTTATACGTATATGTGCGCTTAGCAAATTATTACGTAGAATTTTAGTTTTCAAACATTGTGCGACACGCAGAGGGTTTTCGTGAAATGTGAGTTAGAATATAATATTGGAAACAAGAAGACGGTGTCACTCTATATAGTCAGGTTTATAATTTAATGTGCGAATAATGCGCAATATTCAAATTAGTTTTTGCCTATTTGGAAGATATTACGGGCGAGAAACGGGGTATGGACTGAAAAGTTTATGCGGCGCGATGATGTTAAACCGCGTTAAATATTAGGTATAATATTATTCCGAGTTTAGAATTATTTATCTGTGCAGTGATTTGTTAAACCGCTTTCGGAGAGGTAATAAATAAATAATTGCCGAACAGGCTAAAGCAGACATGGCTTTGCGTTTTGTTCGCGCGGCGGAAAGCGAGGAAGATACAAATAAATAACGTAATCCGAACAACTCTATAATATTTTCATATCCATAAATGTATCGGGGTGTATGCGTTTTTACCGTGTTATTAAAATACGTTTACTGTTTTTTTTGTAGAATTTTTTTTTTTTTTTTTTCAAACAAAATATTATGTAACATATTGTGTATTATAGCGTTATTAGTGCGTTATTAAAATTTCAGTCGTTTGCCTTAGCCGCCAGCCAGATCGTGTGGGGCAGTTCTCGAACGGAACGTACCAAAAGGTTTGAGATAATGACTTTTTTAAACTAATGCGAAAATTGGTCAACCGTAAGCAATTTAATAGCAAAGAAAATTGCATTTACTCGACGAAACGGAATACATTAGTTTGCTTTTCGTCGTTGATAAACGCACCGTTTTCCCATAATGCTTACACGTAATACACACACACACACACACACACACACACATATAAACTGCATTATTTATACTACCTACGCGCGTGCGCGTAGACGGTGCTCTGAAAAAGCACGGGGACGTCCCGCGGGAACATGTCATTTGATTCCGCGCCGAAAGAGAAGATTAGATATTGCTATAGAGTCATATAATGATATAAAGTATTTTGATTACCCGCCGCCGGATTACTTCAAAGCGTGCCGGTGAATCGTTCTTATATTTTATAAGTATATTTATAGTCACGTTAATCGGAATCCGTCTGAAAACGGCCATGACCACAGTTACTTTCGCATTCATCGTCGTACAAAATGACAAACTGTTGTCATATTTCGAGTGATGAGATTTCAAAACAATATCCACTGCGGGGTTTTGGCGATAAAAAAAAAAATAAATAAATATTAAGTATAGACAAGTAAGCTGGACATACTTCGCTCCTCGAGTCAGGCACTCGCGGCGCGTGTGTAGAATTTAAAAAGAAACGATAAATCATTTCTTCGGTAAAACGATTCTGAACGAAAGAGGTCAATAACATAAACAGCAATAATAGTCGTCATTTTCAGCACACCCGCCAAGAGTATCTGACCCGAAGGATGTCCAGCTTTCTTGTCTACGCTTTACTTTACTCTAGTTATTTCTATCAAATAAATAAAGAAAAGGAAAAAAAAAATTAATAAGAAAAAAAATGAGTTTTAAAAAAATGTCCGAAAATTTTTTTTTCACGTTTTCAAGATTTTCTCGCGCCAAAATCCATTTCATGGATTCACGTGCTTGTTTATTCATCATAATAATATAATATAATAATAAACATCGAACGAAACGTCACGTCGAGATTTCTGACACGTTTCGAAAAACTCGAGAAACCGGCCGCGGTGTCGGTTGTTGGTTTCTTGAAGCGACTCTCTCGCCCTCCCTCCTTCGTCTACTACACTTCTTGTAGCACTCGGGAGGGGGGGGGGTGTCAATCACGCGGGCTTTTGGGCGGCCGAAATCCGTTGGCGCGAAAACGAGGAACGCGTAAACGTGAAAGCGTGCAGTTGATGATGGCCGTGGCCGATAAGTCCCGCGCGCGCGTTATGATAATAATTTAGACTCGCGCGGGGTGGTATCGCCCCACGTTTTTGTTTATCGTACGGATTTGCAAAACAAAAGGAGACCAAACGACCCCGGCCGCGCGATAAGCTCCTCGCGAGACTGCGTACGGAACGCCGAGCACGACAGTCGGCGCCCATATTATTAATACACTTTTATTTGTTTTGATTATTTTCTCTCTCCTCCCCTCCTCCCCCCCCCGTCGACGGATCGTTCTTGCCGAATACGGTCGTCTGACGGCTTCGTACCACGCATTTGCGTCGCGAAAATTTGACGAAAAGTAGTTTCGTCCATTGTATTTTTATCATTTGAAAATTACGTTGCCGACGATTTTATGAAAGTGAATTATATTAAAATGTATCAAATATCATTTAAAAGTATTATTGACGCACTGATGAAAATATTTTATAAATCTATAATTCCGCGTCTGAAATTCGCAAGGTCGAAAAAACAAACGCTCGCGGGTTCCAGGAAACATTCCAGCGAAAATCCAGCCAGATTATTAGTATTAAAATTATAAGTAATTAAAAGTATTAAATTACATTGAGAACATCGCTCCACTCCACTACTTCATTCGAAAAACTCACAAAACAACTTTCGGCTTGCTGTGCAACGTGGGACATTTCGGTAATGAAATGCCAAAATAATATGTATCTACTTTTCCGGTATAGCAAAGCTTCTAATAATTCTTCTAATAAAATCATTGCCAACTTAATTTTTATACGACAATAATACGTTGGGCGAGACGGGTTTGTGGGCAAAAAATAACGTTGCTCCAGTTTCATCACTCTTTGAAAATATAATTTTTTTAAGTAATCCGTTACAACGACAACGTGTGAAGTTCGAATACGGTCGAACGAATATGTACACTAATTGTGTCTTAAATATTTAGACCAATAAATCGCCGAACAGTGAAGTTTTTGAAACTTTCCTCCGGTCTCGCTCTCGAAAACATAAATGTGCCTGGATGTAAACTTTGTGTAACACAAATTTCGAGTACTGTCGTACGAATTCATACTAATCGCGTATTGGCGTATTGTTTATTTGTACGAGAAAATTTAATATAATTAAAATGGGAGTTAGAGAAACGTATGTAATGTGTATCACCCACACACACACACACACACACACACACACACACACACACACACACACACACACACACACACACTATATTTAATATTTTATTTACCATTTGAAATTGAAAATTAAATAAAAATCGGAACACTACGTTTTTAAAAATATTTACATAACGACCAAAGGTTGGTTGATTTTCATATAAGAAATAGAGGTGTAAAGATAACTTAAAAAATGATTATTTACAACCTATTGACTGCAACTGCCCCTACTTTCCCCCTGTGCATGGCCGAATCATAGCCTTAGGCACTTTATGATTTTTTTTTTTTTTGTGAAAAAAACCTAGGATTTTTCGAAATTTACAACTTTATTTATTTTCCGTAACCGCTTTTAATTTATATTGGTGGAATGATGAAAATTCCAAAGTGTCGGAATTATCTCGTTTTTTATATGTCCAAATAAAATTTTGAATTCTATGAGCTAGCTAAAAATTCGACTTATTATTGTACTCAATCTGATACCGTAACCCTGAGTCCTGACGGTTCAGATGAAATGTCAAAAACAGTTGGTCTATTAATTTTTCATACCTATTCGTTTTAAAATAGAATTGTCACACAATCGGTTAAATTCTGTAGTGAAATTTAGTTTTTTTCAAAGCCTTCATCAAATTATCTACATTCTGTTTTTATTGTTTTTTTTTTTTTCTTTTTTTCGAGGTTTAATACTCTTATTTGTCTATCAATATTCGAAATGCCATTATTGATATTTTTACTTAAAAGTGTATAAAAGAGTTACAAAGTTTTCATGGATCGATCCAATCCGAGCTTGAAGTGAAATTGATACGTACCTGCAAAAAAAAAAAACAAAAAAACATCAAATTAGAAACGAATTATTATTATTATTATTAAAGATGCACACGTGTGCGTGATTGTTTTCAAATTATATTGTAAGTTTAATGTTGGATAAACGTATGATATTCAAAGCCGAAAAAATCATTTAATAGTTACAACATAATATTCGGGACCAATCACGAGAACAGCGCTTATACAAAATTGATTAAATAAACAAATTAATCTCTACCACTGATACTAATTATTTTAAGCCACCATCATATTCTTTGACCATATTGATAGTCATAAAAATAATCAAACTGAGCAACGTCGAATCAAAGAGTTTGTAAAATCGTTAGAATGATTTTGAATTGATTGTCATGTAGCGTTTTAACCTCATACTATCCAAGAGCGTCTATAGCAGTCGGTCACAGCGGTGGTCATCGTTGTGACGTAATGCGTTATCACTGTTTAGTTTTTGTAATCGGTTACCGATCGCAATGCGACGCCAAAAGCTTAATATACTAAATCCCGGTCCACGGTGACCGTTTTCCGGGCGGACGATGGCTAGAACGCACGATTACCACACTCGTGGTATACTTATATATATGTACATATTATAACGGGGGGGGGGGATGGGGCAAATGTAAAAACCGTGTCACAGCGTCGCGTAGCCAAGAAGGTTTAGCCATTACCACACGTCGCGTTATAATGTCAAATCGATACGGCGGCGGCGGCGGCGGCGGCATGACATTATGTTAAAGTGCAGCGTTAAGTCCGTCGGCGGTTTATTAGGCGGATTAAAATCGGATTGGCGATCGCGGACGAGTGCATCTGATTTATATTATTATAGTAATGCGCTAACACCGTTGCGTGTTGCGATTTCCGCTCGTTCGGCGCGACGACCGAATTTGCCGCCGTCTGGCGTATACCGCGGGAAATTTTGGATTCTCGGAGGGAACGGGACTTTTCAAAAAAATGTAAACAAGTAAATATTAAAATACGTGTTATTCGAGATTGATAATATTAAATTTGAAAATCCACCCCTATCTGTCGCCATCATATTTATATATTATATATATATAATATATATATATCAATAGTCTTGTGGGAATTTCGTAAAAAGTTTTGAAAAAAAGGTCCAAAATTATACAATTATTTTGTCGCCGTCGAAAATTTCCTATTTTCTTATCTCTGAGTTTTACTTTTTGATTATAATTTAAAGCTTGGTTTCGTACTTGAATATATTAGATTTTAAGTGAAGTGAAAAAGCTAGTGTTTTTATTTGTTTATTTATTTAATTTTATTTTAACACCCCGTAGGGTAAAAGTACAGAATTTTAATAGAATATACATTATTAAATAAGGTATACAATACAATAAGGTAATTATACTATAATATGATCGTATATAGTTGTACATAATACAATAAGATAAATTTATTTAATAATCAATATATTATAATTATATCAATATGTTTTTACAATGATGTTTACATTTATTATTATTAATATATGCAAGCGTGAAAGAAAATTTAGAAATATTATATTCCGTATGATTATAAAATATGTATTCACTAACGCGAACTGTACATTATATATTCAGTCGTATTATTTTATAGTAATAATTAAAATAATAAATAAATGTAAATAATTTACAGAGTAATATTAAGTTTTGTAAATACACAGTAAAAGGTTAATGCAAATATTTTACAATATCGTTGAAAACAGGTTAAAATGGATTTCGGATGGTAAAATGTCAATGTTAAGTATATTAAATTTAGACGACTTTTGCACGCGAATTCGGCCAAATGACTCTTGCTGCTAAATTACGATTCAACCCTCGACGTCTCTTAATTATTATTCCTCCTTTTCACTGATCTCCACGTGCAATCTACGTTTGAAGCATATGTGCAGTGCATATTATATATTTTATATTAACTTCTCTGCATTCATATACAGACTTTGTATAAACATTATTCGTCCGAGCGAGAAGCTTTTATATTGAATTTGTCGCAGAAAATCAAAACTTTATAACACAAACTCGCAACATAAAAATACATACATCCGATTCGACCGTCGATTGATATATCAAATCAATTTTGATAAAAAAAAAAAAATCATTTTTCAAAAATTAAATGCCATTTTTGGTATCTGGTACCGTATATGATTCAACGTACTTAAAGCCCTCACAGAATAACCACATAGAAAAATACGAGTAATTGACAAATTGGAAGATTTGAGAAATATAGATTCCCACATTTGATTTTCTTTTATTCTGTCCATGCAATAAATATTCGATGGCATGAAAAATAATAACAATTGATCTTTTATATTTCAACCATCAAGCTTAAATGACAATATTATATAATTTAATTTCAAAAGCTATTTTTAACGTATATGCACAAAAATGTATAATTAAATTATTAAACTGTCCTTAAGAGAAATTAGATTCTGATGGTACTTTTAAGAGGAATTTTATCAAAATTCTCAATATTTTTTCCAAAAACGAGGAAAACTATCGAAAAATTGGGTAAAAACGAAATTTTCATGAAATTTTTATTATTAATTTAGCCGTAACATCAATGCGTATAGGTCTGAAAATTTGAAATTTTCACCCATTATCAACACTATAGTGTAATATAAACAAATTGAACAACTCTTTTGGGCAATGTATTATTTGAATTGTGAATTTGGGTTTTGTATATTCATTTACTATTTGCCAAGTATAATATTATTAATTTTTTCCTCGTGGCTCAATATTTTTATTTAAGGACGTCCTGTTGTACATTTGTTTTGTTTTTGGATAAGTTTTGGATTATATTTCGTTCAGCATTGGAGCAGCGAATCGCTAAATCCACTACTGCACCCAAACCGTAGTAATAAACGCATTGACAGACGAAAATAAAAGTTAGAGCCAAATAATTATTATTTGCGGGACAACGTATTATTTCCAGTTTCCAAATTGGCATCACACAGCGTTGCGTTCTATCGTTATGTTTGTGCCTCTTAATATAATATACTTAGAACACGTCGGGAGGCTATTCAATTAGAACTATAATAATATAATGTTATTAGTTGCAGCTCGTAGTCATAATTTAGGTTAGGTCGACTTCGGGCCTCCGAACTTTCGAAACTCCCAGGGCTTACGATAAATTTTATATATATATATATATATATATATATTACACAAATTATTATTATTGTTATTATTTTTTTTATATTGAATCAATTATTTATGTTAATTACTACCCATACGGACATTGTATTGAGTTATTAGAATATATATATATATATGTAAAGGAAGAATCACTAAGCGTGAGCAATACTCACCCCTTTTTGGGTCGTAAAATGTAAAAATTTGGGTTTTTTTTTTACGGAATGATCAAGTCATTACTATAAAAACTATATTTTCCATAACTCATTATTTTCATGTCACCTTAAGGATGTCCGGCGGAGACACAAACTATTTTTTTCCACATAGCAAACTCTTTATTTTAACTGTGGTATTATATATTCGGATTATATTTTTGTGAATTATGATGTATTGATATCAAAATTTGAACGAGTACTTTTTGAATTATTATAATTTAAGTATTTAAGAAAAAATGTTTGTTGGGCACAAAATAAAAGTAATATAATATTGTTGTTCAGAAGTATGTCCGGCTTACTTATTTATACTTATTTTTTTCTGTTTTAATGTGATTAAAAGTCAAAATAATAAAAATGCTCCAATTCAAAACTGAGATTACCTTCCAGCACGAGTGACACATTAGAACTTTTCAATTTAAACCGTCAGAAATTTGATCTGTCGGGATTTTGAACGGATCCCGAAATAAATTATTTTTTGTCACATTAAGTGCCGGCAATCGAGCTGTTTGAAAGTGGAAAAAATCAATGTAAACCCATGTCCTCGATACGAAAATAAATATGAATTATATAAAACTCGAGTTTATCTTTATGACTTAGATAGGCATTACGTAGGTACGTTCAAAAGTAAACTCTTCCTGTCAGATTAAACGCTCGACGTCCAATGGCTGGGATGTGTAGTGAAGGGAGGGAGGGGATACTTTTAGGTGTCAAATTTTATATATTTTTTTTAACACGTTTTGGCGAAACTATTTTTGTTTTCCTACTGGTAAGGTTAGGTTAGTTTTGAGAGCACTCCTCGTTAGGTTTTTCGTCGACGCAAAATAAATCAAAATTTTTAAAAAATATTTCCGAGTGCACGTTTCAAATCTGGGGGTTTCGTGTACTTCTAGACGTAATCGTCGTCACTTACGTGGCTTAAAACCACGCCCCCTAGTCCGTTAAAACGAAATTCGACTAGAACTTACAACTACTACCGCGGTAACTGTGGTACACGATCACGAACAAACGGATAATACCGAACCCCGAACGTGTACGCGACGTATTTCGATAAACATGTAAACGATGAGTAGGCTCCGAGGGCGGGTGGGGTTGGGGGGTGAGTTTCAAAGACAATGGAGCCGAACGACGATCGCGCGTGACACGATATTATATCGTAATAAAGTAGGTAAACACCGAGGCCATAGAATCCGTGTGTGTGTATAAAATAATATATATATATATATATATTATTATATTATAACAAGTTCCGTTTACGCGCCGCAGTGTATGATACACACGACGTTATAACAATAATAATAATAATAATAATACCAACAACAACACGGCCCGAGATATCGCGTGGGATCTACGATGCAATATATGATATTATTGGACCGGCGGGAATAATAATCATACGTATCATAATATCGACGGATGACGGATGTGCAGTTTTAGTCGGGTAGAAACACAATATTATATTGTATAATATAGCTGAAAATTTCATAAGCACACCGGTGTTAATTATTAACATTCGCACAACGCTCGGCTACACGTGTTGCAATTGCGCGCATGCGCGAGTGTGTGCGTGCGCCTGTCCAGCCAATATTTGTCAGAATGACTGATGCCGCACTCGTGCGGAAGCGTGTAAATAGGCTCGCTTAAACACACACACACACACGCGCGCGGCTTTGTTACACGCGCGTAGATATCATAAGGTTTTTACGCATAATAATATTATTTATAGCTCTGAAAAAAAAACTTAAAATATGCATGCATTTACGCTCTAAAAATATATGCAAAAATTCTAAAATAATCTCTTATTAAACATAAATTTTACTGTACAAATTCAAAAAAATTTAAAAATTATATTGTATAATAATATGTATTATTAAAATTCTTCTTCTATTATTTATGATTTTTTTGTTTTTTTTTTTTAATCTTAATTCTTTTTAAGCTTACATTGAAACAAATAAAATATCAAATAATATTTAATTCATTCGGTTATTCAGGGACAAATTTCCCGATATCAAGAAAATTCAAATTAAATATTCAAAAATATGTAAATTATGCACTTGAAATTCGAATTTTTTCCCTTTTTTTATTTATCGGATAAAAAATAAAGTAAAGTATAAAGCATAAACAAGAAATCAGGAACTACTTCGTCCCATAGGTATTGTTCACTCCTCGGGTCAGAGGATACTCTTGGTGGGTGTGTTGAAAATGACGACTATTATTGTTCTTTATATTACTAAGACGCCTCGCTCAGAATCGTATATTATTGAAGAAATGATTAATCGCTTCTATCTTTGAAAAGAATCAGGAAAAGAGAGATAGAGGAGAAGAAGTGAAATTCAAAGGATATATTTTTTGGTCGTCGTATGAATATTAATTGTTAAGAAAGTACTAAGTACGTATACCGTGTATTGTAATTATCACCCAGTTATTTTTCAGAGATAATTACATTAAATAGTATTCCAAATCAGTCTTTCGAAAATCGTGGACTTTCAGCAATTCAAAACACAATGCACTCCGTACGATTTTGCATCGCATTATTTTTCTTATATTTATCCGTCTGTCGTGGTGAAAAACGTGAACTTGTATCGAAAATTGTTGACAATTTAACAGTTTCGACACGACGTGCCTAAATCACGATCCAAGTGTCTGTTCGTAGACTGTCCTGAGGAGGAAATCAATTTTATCTTCTTCGCGGAAACGTGTTTTTCGAAGAAAAAACACATAATCATTATTTCCAAACGCATACTCTCTGTTTCGTCGCGCCGCTCAGAATTCACCCCGACCCTTTTCCCCCTAAAAAAATATAACGATAAATAAATGATTTCCTATCGGCATTCGCGAATGGATCAAATTGAATTTTACACCTTAATAGTTTTGTTCCAGGAAATTCATTGCCTGTTTTTTTTATTACTAACCGCGTTCGAAAATCTATTATATTGGCTACAAACGAAACACTATAGTAATATTATATCTTTGGTAGTGTTTTTTATAACAGATAAAAATTTCGTTTACAGTGTCCGGTCGTGAGGTTTTCATTTTTTTTTTTTTTTTTTTTTTTACGTCCAATAAATTATTTTTTATCGCTTCACCGTCCAAAAATTTTCGCAGGAATCATTGAATAATAAAAATGAAGGTAAACACGTTTGGATGTCGGATTTTCAGTCGTAAAACTTTTGTTTCTAACTATTTATTTTTATTCCCCCGCCCACGTACAGAAAGGACGCAGCAGTTGGAGAACATCTGGCAGTCAAAATCTGCGAGCGGTGAGTGGTGGTGCTGCGAGTCCCGTCTCCGTGAATACGACGAATTCGACGGATAAAAAGCGTGAGTGTTTATATTTTGAGTGAAAAAAGAATATTATCCGATCGTTTCGATTGTGATTAGTCGACGGTGAAGAAAGTGTGGCTTTGAGCTCGTCGGAGAGCGTGCGAGAAATGAAATCTTATGTCAACACTCTGAATGAACACAAACGCAAAATGGAAGGTATATTCTTACTGACAAACTAATAATATTATTGCCATAGTACGAAAAAATAACAGCTGAAAAAAATAAGTGCGTTTAGATTTGATCGTGATAAGAAATTTGAGGTTCACAAAACGGAAAAAAATGGTAAAAATAACCGATTAACATAAAATGTTCATAATCGATTTGTTCACAGACTATTCCATAAACGTTATACTGAAAATTGCCGACCGTTTACCGTTTCTACGTAAAAATAAAAAATAAACTGTTTATTTAATGATATAAAAATGATAAGGTTACTTTATCACGTGTCAAATCAACCAACACATTGATAAGGTCGTTAAGGCCAAAATGTTGATCGATCAGCTTATTAGAATGTGGTTGAATACAAAATTGTTTTTTGTTGTGTGTAGCAAAAAAAAAAAAAAAATGCTATATTTTGTTTTAAATGATTAAAATTCCATATAGACTAGGTATAACATACCGTTATTGAAGTGCTTTGATATATTATATTGGGGGTTTCCAACATCCTTAAACTCTTCCTAGTTACACGCTTATGGTAATGATCGATCAAATGATCGATATTATAATATTATATTACTTGTTGTTTTTTTTCTTCTAAAAATAGCTATGGTTAATGACATAATTAAATCAGTGGACGCTTCGCGAGAAGGAAATGAAGAAAACGATATAATTATACGCGAGATAACTCCAGGTAAGCTTTTCATTAACTAACAACAGTGTAAAAATGTAAAATATAAAACATTTTGTATGGTTAATTAAATATGGAAAAACGTAAAAACGTAGTCAGTTTAGACAATTGTTCGTAATATTTTGTTGAATTAGATAAATCTCTAATTGAAATATTAATGTTTCAATTTTGATTATTTTTATCAAAACTTCATTTCCAAAGACGGTCATAGCATATTTTATTAAAATCCATAACACTTATAGTCTATGTGATGTGTAACTAATATTATTCTAATAGCTGTTGAAAGGTTGGGCACACATTGTACATTTAAACTTTTGTATCATAATTAATAAATTAGTAACAAAATATGTTATTTTTGAAATTGTACTACATTTATGACATTCTAATAGATACCCAATAATAGTAATTGTCTTTTTTTTCAAAAGTTCTTAAAAAGAATGTATATAATAAGAAGAATTAAAAATAATGACTATACCCAATTATTGTTAATTAAGAGGAATTCATTTTATTATATTATTCATATTTTAAAATTATTTATTTTTGTATCATACGGTACGTATGAGTAATGTGTAACGTGAATGTGACAACATTTTCCCATGTCAAAATCGCACCGAATAACGTTTAAACGAGTTGTTAATTCAATCAATGTTAATTTTTCGAAAGCCACCAAAGGGAATCCATCGAGTATTATCAAATGTGGTATTCCTCTTATTGCCGAACCTCCGATAATACACGACGTCAGTCGTGTTGTCAACGATACATTTAGAGACTACTTGTGTCGTGAACTACCCGGAAACAAGCGAAAATTATTCGACTCACTAGTAAGTGTGTGTGTGTGTGTGTGTGTGTATGTGTGTGAAATCGCTCCTTGATAGTAATATTATAAATAACGTTTTTAATCATAATTACATTGCAAGTAAATCGATAAGTTTGAAAATTAAAAACATTTTAATTCCAAATTATTTTAAATAATAAAATGAAAAAATAAATAAAAATCTTATTTTGAAACCAAAAAATGTTCTTGTTTATTATTATTTTTTTTAAATTGTTTAAACATAACATTATCCTATATTATACGTACACTTAAACGTAAATAAAAAACTATTTTTTTTTTTTTTTAATATTTCCAAAAAAAAAAAAAATAAATAAAATTATTTACTTGGAAATATTTCATACGGAATACTCTGAATTATTATTCACTACCGGCGCACGTCGTCACGGAATATTAAATTTATAATATTATGCTATTACACGTACAATTCAGACGCCGAAAATACGAGTAGTTGTAGTAGGAATTTCGTGTACATATTTATTGACGACATATTATTATGATATTATAAAAGCGTTATGCGTCTGACAAATGCTATTGTGTAGGAGCTCAAAGAGCATTTGTCGTTGATTGAAGAGATCCGACGAGCGGAAAAAGACGTGATGGAAGCGCAAGAGCGCCTTTTAATCGCCGACGACAAAGGAGATCGAATAATCGAATTGAGCAAATGGGCCGTCGAAAAGTACTCGCTGCTGTGTCCTGCACGGACGTCGTTGTTCGTTAACAATGCAAATGAGGAAAAAAAGGAGGAGTGTACGGAATACGTTTTTTTTTTTTTTTTACCTAGTGCGACCTACGGATATTCGCTAATACAATTTTTTTTTTTTTATTATTATTATTTAAATTAGGCGCATTACACGAACAGGTCGTCGGTAAGAAGTACGGTATACACGGCGAGCTGAGACGGCTCAGAATGCGTTTGAACAAAGAACGACCCAAGTCAGTATTGTAACGGTATTGAAGTAATGTTATCAGTGGCGTACGCAAGAGGAAGACAGATGGGGGGGGGTAAAGGTCCCCTCCCGATTTCCTGAATATAATATTTCATGTTTTTTTTTTTTTTTTTTCTTATGACAGTTTACGGTTCATTAAGTCGAGTATAATTCTACGTTTTTAAAACGAATTATAGTAGCATGTAAATCTCACAACATAAATTTCATTCAGTTTGCACTTTAAAAGTACATTTTTTTTTTGTTTCCGCATAATTTCTCTAAACTTAAGAAAAATTTAAACATTTCGTTGGCACTTTATATTACTATCGCAATAAATCCAAAATAATGCAGATTTATTAATTTCAAATTTTCGCTATTAGTGAACAATTCCCAATAGGAGTATCCCAGTATCTGATGAAATTGACCAAGAGTGATTTTGACACGGGAATTTCAATGAACCGGAAACTTATTGTGTTTATCAGATAAAGTGATGAATTTTCGTTTTACGATTTTGAAACCTAACACAAATTCCCTCAGAGACGGACACTAGCGTAGGGTGACCATACGTCCTGTTTTATACAGGATTGTCCTTTATTTCGGCTGTGTGTCCTGTTGTCCTGACAAACTCTTTTCAGGACGCTTTTTGTCCCGTAATTTCAAGTCTGTCCCATATTAATCTCGTTTTTTGACTTACTGTTGATTTAAAATTTTTGAAATTTTTGAATATTGAAATTATTGAATAAAACAATGCAAGAATCTAGAAACCTTTTGGATACCATCAGATCGATATTATAATCGTAAAATAAAATAGCAAGTTTTTTTTAGAAAGTAAAGTATACAATATGTATGAATAAAGGATTTGAAGAAATTTTAAAAAGTATCAATTTAGTTTCATTATGTTATTTTATATTTTTCAAAATAATGTTTTTATGTGTTTAAATTCTATCTATAATAAGTAGTTTCAAAATTATGCTTTTGTCACGATTCAAAAACTTAAATATATATAATATATGTAATAAATACTTATTTATTTAAATATATTATAAAAAATATTTTTGTCCTGTATTTTATTTTCTTAAATATGGTCACTCTACACTAGCGCCCTTGAATTCTTACCACTGGGTCAAAATCCTCATCTCCCCCTCTCTGAAAATGTAACAGATCAGTTTGAATCGAATCGCATCATAGTAATCAGAGAGGTGTCGATAAAAATTCGAGTTCTCGTAAAGCAACATTGAGGGTTGATCCGCGTTACGTACAGCATGAGATATTTAACTCTTTAGAGGACAAAACTTTTTCTCATTGTTTGAAATTAAGAGAACTGTGGCACATATAGAAGCCAATTTGTCATCAGGTACCTCTATACATTTATTGAGATTCAGACACATTTATGGTTTAGTGGCCTCATTGGCATCTATTACAGTCACCCTGTAAGTCTCAAAACAATTAAGGATAGGCTGAGGGTTGCGTTATTAAAAAAATGTTTCAATATACCTGAAGAAATGATTTCTGACATGAAAACATAAAAAAATTAAATTAAAAAAGTTTTGTTCTCACTATCGTTTTGTAAGTGGCATTTATACAAGCCACTAATCTATAATGGGTTTTAACTGGGTACAGTTGGAGAAGTGTGGCGGGAAACGGGGTGCGATTAGGGGTGGTGGTCGTTTTATTAGACGATTGATTTTCGTTCATGCGAACGCTTTGATTTTTCGTACGTTAAAAAATAATTCCGAATTTTCGCTTCACCAATTCACCACCTCGCCGCCGCCGTTTACCCGTCGATTTTTTATTCACTGCAAATCCACCCCCCCCCTCTTCCATCCACCCGATGAAACCACGCGTATGCTACCAACACCGAGTGTTTTTCAACGACTGCAGATCATTGTTCGCGGGGCGGCATTGACGTCGTTCGGTTTATTTCAATGTAGGTTTAACGTCAAGTATCGCGCGGCCGAATTAATATCGAATCGGTGGCAGTTATGGACGGCTGAAAAACCCAAGGACCCGGAGCGCTTGTCCGTGAATTCGGACTTTGTGCTCTTTAATCGTTTCGTTCCGGGCCGTATTTACAAGGTAAGCGTATTATATTATAAAATTGTTCGCTGTTCGCGCGGGCACTGCACGTGGGGCTGAACGAATATTATTCCATATTTTTCCCGGTCAAAAAAACCACGTTCGGCACGCTCGAACGGAAAACGAAAAATAAAAATAGAGGTAAAATATAAGTTTCAACGCGTAAACAGTAGTTGTAGTAGCTGTATACAACGCATTCGAGTTATAAAGTCAAAACTCAACGATAAACAACAATAATAGCGGTGACTCCGTTAAATAATATAACGGACCGGTTTACCAAAAGTGATTTGGATTGGCTTCGATAATTTTTTATTTATTTTTTTATTTATAACACCCCAAAGAGGGTAAATAAGTATAGAAAAATGTCGTGCAAACTTAAATCTAATAATATAAGTATACACGTAAAAAGAAGAAAAATCACGTAGTTACAAGTACAATAGGCAGTTAAGTAAATTAAGAACTAATCATAACAATATTTTTTAACATAGCTAGAGAGTCAAAAAAAAAAAAAAAAATCAAAATTGGGTAAATCATTACAGCGTTCCAATAATAACGATGATATAAAATGAAAAGTCTGTTTGGACGCGATTTAATAACGGTTTCACGTCAAAAAACTTTATATGTAACAAGCAAAAAGGAAATTAGTATATTAAAATCTTTTTTATTATTTTTTTTTTTTATGTAAACACACAATGACAATATCAAAATGGAAAATCAATAATGTATTTGAATTTTTCGACGATTGGCAAAATACATATAAACATGATATGCGTTTAAAAGTGTGATTTGCGCGTAAAAATCATCACTCGAATAGGGTTGAATTAAGAATAGAAAGTTTTATTTTCATAGAAGTTCGGTTTAGCGTTACGCCACTCACTACTATACATCCGAAGCGAGATCGTCGTCTTTAATAGATTTTAATTCAATCAGTATCCCAATCCACCGTAATTACAAAATATCTCTTGTCTACCTAACTTAGTACTAGAAATTTTGGCCGATTTCGCGTTTACGAAATTCGATACGAAACTTCAAAGTCATTCGCGCTAAACAATCGTATTATTATTTTGTCGTTCAACGTCATTTCATCCATTTGAAATTTGATCCGTCTCAATTTATCCGACGGACCACTGACATATTTCACTCTTGGTGAAAAACAAAATTCAAGTACAATTTACTTTTTGATTCTGAGTGAAGCGAAGAAGCTAGTGTGTGAGTGTTTTTTTTTTTTTTTTTTAATTACTCCAGTGTCAAACGCAAGAGAAGTTTTAGGGTTAAAAAAAGACCCACTAAATCAAAAAATTATTTGATAAACCATTTCAAAAGTACAATAAATGAACATAAATAAAAACCAAACGGTATTATTTTCAAGCCTCCTCGGCCGAAATGATTTTCCTCGTCCGTATCCTTTAACTCCGGCATATTTTCTATTTAATCCTTATTGGTGTTTCCATAACGTTGAACTAAAATCAAAATTTAGTTATTTTTTAATATTACACGTAGACATTGTTATTAGGAGTAAAAAAAAAAAAAGCCGGTAGGCTTAGATACTCTTGGTGTGCGTGTGAAGTATTTTAAAGAAACGACAAATCAATTATTCACTAAGACGATTCTGAACGAAAGAAGTCGATAATATAAAGGAGAATAAATGGTCGTCGTTTTCAACACGCCCACCAAGAGTATCCTCTGACCCGAAGAACGTCGTCGTAACGTCTCGTGTTTTGTCTTTTAGAAAAACGTTTCCATCACGAACACGGGAAAACGATTGACCGCGTTCAACGTATCCATGCAAGGACTTTCGGGTCAAACGTTCGAGTACGACTACGCGCCCAGACGACCGCTGGCTGCGGGCATGAGTGCGAAGCTCACCGTCACGTTCAAATGCACGTCCATGGAAGACGTATACGATGTCCTGATCATAAACACCCGGGAAAACCGGAAAATCGCGGTTATCGCGTGCGCGGAAAACGATGAGATGCCCGTATTGGAATGTGAGTATATATAGCGGTGTTCACAACTCACCGTGTCGTGTCGTGTCGTGTAAAATCCTCTTCTCTGATTGGTTTGATAAAAATTGGTATCCAAAACATCAACGTGTCTACCAACACGTTACCCTAATTACCGCATAGTTGAATATATTCGACTTTTGGCCATGTGGTTACAGTATTCCAGAGGGTGGCTATAGTTCAATTTATATGAAGCAAGCAAAAGGGCGAGAGTCATAGGAACCATATATAAGAAAAAAAATCCTCAACTTGTTATGTTTGGTACACTGTAGTCTAGCGTAAGATAATATACCGTTATCAGTTATCAATAATCATTGTTTGTTTTTTTGATTTACAATATTGTCGATCATTTCACATGTTCTCTTTTGAGTTCGCTGTTCATTTGTTCGCATTTAGTTCTTAATTGTATTTAAATAATTATTTGTAATTTGTAATTCTCTACTTCCTACATAGGCACCGATTAACGGAAGTAGATACATCAATTAAAATAATATGTGTTTTGTATTTTATTTTATCAATAAAAAATTTAATAGATAATAGTAGTTTTGTATTGACTGGTATTTTTATATTGAGCATTTGGTCACTCTGACGCTCGCCCATTCGCCTGCTTCATACTGGTGCACAGTGTAATATATGGCGTGGCCTCTTTATACATTCTTACTCTATGGCAGTATTCACAGTGTATTATCAAATACCGTTTACAGAATTAAATTTTATGTTATCTATCTTTGTAACATGCCTATTTCCTTTCATGCCTTTCTCTTGTATGTCTTGTTCGACGACTTCAGAACAACATTATAAAATAATATTTATGTATTAATTATATCATATTTTTAGTTATAATTATATTATTAGTTAATATGAGTTATGTAAAGGTATGATAGCTTTTGTATCTGTCTATTATGGTTGCTAATGTTCAATAATAAAATATAATTACTTAACAAATATTGTTGAATGTGTTTGTTGTGCGTGTGTAGATTCATTATAATATTAAAATCTTAAATACTTCTGATAGAATATTCTACATGTGTATACTCGTAATGAAAATATAAATATACAAATTATTGGTCATTTCAAAAATAAATCGCGGAAAACATGATAACAGTGGTATAACGGTTGGTAACATTCTAGAATAAAATGTTTCTAATCAAAAACGTTTCGTGTTCTATTCAGTATACACGACACGACAGGACACGGTGAGTTGTGAACCTCCCTTATGACATTTACCGTCGTGAGAGTTCAGGACCACAAAATATATTGGCCTCAATTAGCTGATACCACAACTGGTCACCTTCCTCGGACTAAAGTATATGGTAATCTGTTGCACGTGAAATGTGTTTTTGTGAAACCAATCTAATTTTAGATTCTGAACAAAGTGAAGAAGCTAGTGTTTTTACAATGATGTTTATTTTTTTTTTTCTGTTAACACTTTTTCGTATAGAAATACTTGTCCAAAAGTTTCGATCAATAACTTTTTTGAAACCGGATTCGCCTCTAGATT
>JAIPRM010005996.1:0-19497 GCA_025469315.1 Stegophylla sp. TES_Ste_2020 | reverse complement strand
TGGGAGGGGGGGGGGAATTTTGGCAAAAGAAAATTTTGAAAATGAGAGAAAAAATTTTGGATATTTTTCTAAAATTTTTTTTCTCATGAAATTTTTTTTTCTTTTCATTATTTATTAGATGAAAAAAAGCAAAGTAATGTATAGACATGAAAGCCGGACATACTTCACACCACCGATATTTTTCGCTCTTCGGGTCAGATACTTTTGGTGGTTGTGTTGAAAATGATGGCTATTACTGTTCTTCATATTATTAACATTCTTCGTTCAGAATCGTCTTATTGAATGATTTATCGTTTCTTTAAAATTCTACAAGCCCACCAAGAGTATCTGATGTGAGGAGCGAAGAATATCCGTGGTACGAAGTATGTCCGACTCTTTCTTCTCTATACTTTTTAGCAGTTTTTTACCAAATTTTGAGAAAACTATTGAGAATATCGAAAAATTACCTTTTTAAATTACCATCTAGAGGCGAATTTTAATTCAATAAATTGCTGTTTAAAACTTTTAGACAAGTATTTTTATACGAAAATGTGTACACGTAAAAAAAAGCAAAAATAAACATCATTGTAAAAACACATGCTTTTTTCGCTCCACTCAGAATCTAAAAATTAAAATTTTTTTGGAGGAGTTTGGTTAATTTATTATTTTTTTTGAAGCAGGAATACCATTTATGAGGTTGCTTTTTGCTACTCTATAATGCTATAAATTTCGCAAACCCGGGTGATAACTGATATTGAAGTTTTAAGAACAGTATAATTTGAGTTTTTGCCATTTAAATGTAAATTTTTTCTTGGACATGAGCTAAAGATTACTTTTCCGATGACAATTTTTATGTCGACTTGTACTCGATACACCTGATTGCGTTTTTGGTGGCCGTTGGTGATCCACAGTTTCTTTCGCTAACAATAAATATATAAATTATTATGATACATTTATTGTATGTAACCAATCCGTTATGTCGTTTTCTACGAAAACGATCGATATTGAAATCGAAACGCATATCGTATCTAATCCAACACCTTCGAGACCATCGTGAGTATCGATTAATTACGGGTTGATATTAATTTCTCCATTACGCATATTTTTTACATGCAACAAACGTAAGATTACAATTTGCAAATCTTATCACCAATAATTTTTAAATTCAAAGAAATTCAGAAACCAAATTCGATATTTTTATTTTGATTTTCATGATAGTTTTTTATAATAATATAATATTATTGACAGTTGGTGAATATTAAATATAAATATAATTTATAAAACATTATTCTTAAGACCAAATTACTAATACCGATTTTGTGAATTAAACTTCAACTTTCTTTATGAATGGGGGAAAATAACAATAATTTCGAAAAAAAAATTAATAAAGACCTAATACGTAAAATTTATACGAAAAATGTGTAACTCAATCAAATCATCAACTTTATTGTGAAGTAGTGTTTTATTTTAATAAGTTATAAACATCAATTGTTTTTAAAAACTTACGATGGCGCTTTAATAGATATTCTGTAACAATACTTTAATTTAACTAGTGTCTAGGAGGTGCGCAAAATGTATATTATTATTTTTTCACTGAGAAATATATTCAAGTAAAACTTCTCTCTCCGACAGCCACCATGCCCGACACACCTTGGCGTAGTATGGAAGTTTCAACACCTACTAAAAAATTTTCACACCTAATATATTATTATTATTAAGGGTTTTTGCGGTTTTACTATTTATGACTTTCAAAGGGTGGACTGGGAATGATATATAATATTATAAAACATGCAAGTAACTCATACAACATTACACAATTTCTAAAATGTGTTTCGGTTTTGAATATAATATCAGTATGGCTTCCACAAAGATATTATTCGTTGGAACATATACGAAGAAATCTTTCAAACGATTCGAATCTTCATAATATAGTCGTGCTATATTAATTAGTTGTGCACATATATACATTAAGTTGTATAAGCTTACAACTTATCGTTATTCAATTATTTCATAACACTGATATAATGTCTAAAAGGCACCTACCTACCATATATTATTGGAATTGTGCTTTCGTCAATTAATCGTAGCACTAAGAATATTTATTTCATGCGAAAAAGCTGTAGTGATTCTTATTCATTACACAAATAATTATTAATTATAAATAATTTAATTACGTTTAAATCGGTATACTTGGTTAAAATTTAAAATTTTAAATAAAAGTGTTCGTGGCAAACGGTTTTGAGGAACAGCTTCCTAACTTAGAAATTTCAACAAAAATTTCTTAAACAATAAAATAATTTATAACTACGTGTCCGTTATATAATAAACCTACGTTTAAATTATCAGAGCCTGTGGGCTCAACTATTAGACTAATATATAGCCAAATATTTTTTCCGCCTTTTGTCATTTTTTTGTTTAATTTGATGAGTCTTATTTAGTACTGTATTTTCATGATAACATTTTACTTTTAATTTCAAACCATAAGATATTTCCCAATATTCATGTAACAAAATAGTAATGTTTTATTTTTATACCCGAGACCCGAGAGTTAACTGATAACCATTGAATTTTAACAATAATTATTATAAACATAATTTTTAAAGAAATATTTTCTACTTAAAATTACGATATTATGTAAACTTATTACAATGCTTCTGACAAGAGCAATGCTCTAATTTATTTATACATATAAAATAAAACATAATTTATATACATATAATTTAATTTCAATCATAAATTATCATTTTTTCTAATAATGTATTATTGATCTTAAAGATTTTAAATTTTTGTACGAAATATCAGTCTTGTAAAAAATATTTTTATTATGTAATCAGAATATGTGTTCTATTAAATGAGTGAAAAAATATTCAAAAAATATATTCCAAATATACCATAGAATATTTAAAACGTTTTCAAATACTTTTCGAGTAAATATTTTTTCCTCGCTTATTTATGTAATCTTTTTAATTATTTCGAAATTAACGATCGGTAGCTAAAAATTAAATGCATAAAAAATAAAATAATATAATACGTGCTCACCAATGTGTGTAGTTACACTTATTATGGGACACAAGTATTTGGATTGAAAGGAAAAACTTAAGTTCATAATATTTATTTTTGCCAGTATAATATTTATGTTTTAAAATTAAATAATGTATTTTGAGACAGAGAAGATATTTTGTTTTTAATTATTTAATTTTTGGAGTATGTTGTTCATAATACCAGGGGCGTAATTTCATAATATTTCATGGTATGCAAAATATTTTACTATTAACTGTACTCATAATCAAAGCAGCTCTCTTCGCTCGCGAAATACTACATACTTTTATAATAAATAATAAATTTATTACAAATTCAACAAAATAAACAAAATATACTATAGGTAATTCAAAATTATTTATAGATTCTGAACGAAATAAAAAAGCTAGTGTTTTACAATTATGTTTATTTTTTATTTATTTATTTTCATTTTCATTTTTTTTTTTTTGGGGGGGGAGGGGATTATACAAAATTTGATAAAAAAAAGACTCGGAAAACATCATTTTTGATCCAAACATTATGAAAATTTAAACATTGATAGACAATAACATGAGAAATGTTTTGGTGAAAAAAATGTTGAAAATTTTTCTAACCCTTTTTATTTTCTCGTTACTTTTTTCCCCTTTTCTTTATTCATAAAATAAAATAAAATAAAGTGAAGTAAAATAAAGTAAAGTATAGATAAGAAAGTCACTAAGCCCCTGCATAGTACTAGTATGGTTGCGTTAGAATTTCGAAAAAAATTATCAATTTAAATCATTTTTGTGGTCAAAAATAACTCATCTATTTTTTATTTAGAAAACGTGATTTAGAATTGAAGTATTGAGTCGGTAAACTTGCTTGGTTAATTAACTATCGAAATTCGACAGTATATGCGCTTGAATAAAAATTTTAATGTACGGGAAACTAGTGAGTAAGAAAATTATGCACATCTATGCGCTAATGTAGTTTAATACGAAACTCTAAAGATAACGACAGAGAGTGGGGTTTCGACCAGTGACCACGTCCTTTTTAATGATAAGAACATCGTATTAACGGGATACAAATTAGATTAAGGTCCTTTAAGAAGTACATAGGTCCAGTAAGTTCTCCACAAGATTCTTTTAGAAAAAATTGGAAAAAAAATGTTTGTGATAACTTGATGGGCATACCTCTTAAAGGACCTTAAAATAAATTGTATCCCGTTAATACGGTCTTCTCATCTTTAATATTACAGGAGTTAAACCAAAAAAAAGATGGGGATGGGAAATTTTGAAATGTTATACACCGATGTACCATCTACCTATTAGGCGTATCCCGAGCGCTTTACAACTATAAATAAATATGCTATGCCAATTCCAAAAATATCCCCCCTCCTTCGACTTCCATATATTGTTTAAAACATTTAAAATTGTAAGTGCATTTTTTACAAAATAGTTGACAGGAAGTCCACTAAGCTTATACTTAACAGCATATTATATACCTATTTATAGCATTATATAATTTATAATTATTATTTTATTTAATTTTTCTTTGTAAAATAAACAATAAATAAATAATATATTATATTTATTCGAAGATTTTTATCCCCTCCCCCACCCTCCTGGTATAAATTTCCTCCGTTACACCGTAATGGAAGACTTTTAGGTCACGTATACGACAACGCGTTCTGATTCGCATTTAAATTAGAGTGGATATCAATTGGTAAAATGACAATAGACGTATTAATTAGTTTCGGTATAGTCAAATGTAAATATGTAAATACATCAACAATCAATAAATATGGTCGTGACCGTTGCTTTGTAAACGATGCCGTTTGGTAAGGAAAACTACGGTGTCGAATACGCTTTTCATGTTGAAACCTGGTTGGTAAAAAATTCGAGATTTTAGTTCACTGATTGTATTCGCTTGAGCTTACGACTCGACATGACACGAGATCTAACCTGCACAGATAGCCACGACTCGGGGGTATTACATTACGTGATTTCATCTAAAAACCAATTATTGAGGATTTAGAGTGTCGAGAAAACGTCCCCATGGCTCGTACCGCCTGCTCCCTTGAAATTTATACTACTATAATAATACACTCTTTAATAAGTAATTCCTTAAACGCGAAAACCCGGAGCATGGTGGGATCAAATTGATTTTTGCGCTGCAACATTAAAAATAATTATTTTTAAAAAATCAGTTTTTATATACCTATTGGAAAAAACCTTTTTAACGTTTACTTTTACTCTCTTCCCATTTCCCTACTATCAATAAGGAAAAGTTTTAAATTGATGCTTATTAAAATGTAATGCTATTAAATTAATATTAATTATTAATTTCAATAATTCTATATTTATCCCAAAAGTGATCAAATTTTGTAGACATTTTTATAAGCGTTTACTATAGGACAACATTACTGTTAATAATAAATGAAACTTTGAAGTTTCTATTACTCTCTGTTTTTGGGAGTTATGCCTAAATTATTAAAATTGATATTTTCATGAAAATGTAGCTAACGAAATATTTTTCCGTTTTTTTGTCAGTAACTTTTTTGCACGCTCAACAAAACTATTGAGAATTTTGAAAAACGTTCCCTTAAAAATACTATGCAAACAAAATTTTCTACCAGTATCACATTCTTTACGTACTGATTTAAGCACATTTTCTAGAAAAATAAGTATTTCTATTAAAAGTCAAATCATGAAAGTCATTGTAAAACGTAAAATCATTAGCTACTATGCCCCACTCAAAATCTAGAACATGTAAGTTATAAAATGCAATTTTAACTTTTACAAAATTCACCAAATCAGAAATAGGGTATATATTTTGTATCATAAAATAATTGATTGGGTATTTATAAATTATGAACATTTTTTTATCACGTGTACATATAACCACAAAATCATTTAGATGTGTATAAATTTAAGCATATTGTTTTGTAAATATTTATAACTATACAAGTGTAATCAGAAATAGAGATTGAACGATCGAAATAATTAGAGACAAATGTCCCAGGCAACAATTCGGTGGTAGGATGGGTACTGAAAAATCAACTGTAAAATTAACTTGTGAGTCAAGGTAATGATTAGAAATTAAAGACTGAAAAAATGGTAAGTTGAAAATTGTTTACTGTTCCATGAATATAAAAAGAATTTGCGTCAACACAGATCATAAATAGTCCCCTGTCGTTTGTCGTTCACAGGACATTATGTAAGTTTTCCAAGGACCCCTCGGCAGAATGTCGTTACGCAACCGTTACCGGTTAGGCACCGTCCGCTCGTCTCCGGCATACTTGGCGAAACCGTCGCTTCACTTGCAGCCGACTTAACCGCGACGCGTGACGTGCGGTAAATCGGACACTCGTAACATTACAGAACGCGCGTGCACGTCTCGTTCATAGGCATTCCCAGACTTCTACAACAGATGTTGTTAAAACCACCCCAAATCGAGTAAAAATTTAAGCAAACCCCTGATTTTCACGGAATTGATTTTAGTTATTATTAGAGATAGGATGTTAATGACCTAAAAAAGTACCAAAAATGACCCTAAAAAAATGCTTTAATAACCTAAAATTTTTAAAAAATGATAATAAAAAATAACCAAAACAAATTGCTTAAAATACAAATTGAAAAATATGTAATTGTAAGTGTCCAAACATATTTAAATTGAGTAAGAAAATTTAAAAATCGACGTGAACATCGAACTTAATGTCGTTATATTGACAAAGAGATTATTGGGTTGATTGAATCCAATTTATAAATATAATATTCGATAAGCGTGTACATCGGGGTATATTCTGTAAAAGCAAATTTTGAATAAGTTGTATTATACAGTGTGAGCACCTAGTGTCTACCAATGAAGTATATGTAATTGTAACAAAAGCTTTTCAATAATTTGATAAAAATATTTTTAAAAATGTAAAATCGTTCCTGAAAGTCTTAATTTTATTAGAAAAATGACCGATAGTTTACAAAAACTACAAAAAATGACTTGTAAAAAGAAATAATGACGTACAAATTTTAAAAAATGACGTTAAAAAGCAAAAGCAATGCATTTATAACCAAAACGTCTAAAAATGCAAAATTAAATTTTCATATTCTGAATCAGAGAGGCATGAAACGAATTTTTAACTTGGAGAGCATTGCATAGGATTAAAGGGAAAAAGTGCATTTCTTATCAACATTCTATCTCTAGTTATTATTTATTATTACCCCTAAAAATATAATGGTGCTTGAAATGTTTACCAATCATTATTGACAATAGTGTTGTACTGAATTATTATCAATTAATAATTATTTTTAAATAATGGTGCTCAGTCATTACCTATTCAATGAACTTAGTAGGAACCTTCGTATTTACACTTTTGATGAAAACAAAACATTTTCATTCGTCTGTTTCCCGTCATAACAAGGTTATTTTCGATAAATATAAAATACCTGCAAAGGCGTTGCTACAGCATACCCAGCAACATCCGTAAACACACCTGATGTCTAGTTTATGCTTATACAGTTGTATAAATTATTATCCGTCGTTTACCATCATTATTTTATAACTATACAAATTTAATCAATATCAATTACATCAGAATAGGCCTAAAGGAGTATTTATATTTTGGTACCAATAGGCTGAATTTACGTTGCCTCCAAGAGTGCCGGAACATATTTTATTTATTTATTATTACAAATTTTTTTTTTTTTTTTTTTGGGGGGAGGAAGCTAAGGATTTTGGGTTTTACTATACAATACCGATGCCCTTGTATTGTGCAAATCGACTAGGTACTGAAGAACAGCAAAGGACGTCAAATTCTGTGTACACTGATAGGAAGAGCTGGCAATATATTTAGCAACACTTAGTAAAAATGAATAATATACTAATAAAATAATAGCTCTACTATTTTTATTTTTTTTTTTTTAAATCATGATTTTATAAATTGAATTTTCGTACATAAACTTTTTATGATTTGTTATTAAATATCAAACTATCAAATTAATATACAATAATTTAATTAAATTATTACTTGTCTCCCCAAAAATTTAACGCTATAATTTCCAAACTACTTTGCTTGATAATTAATTTGCTACTAAGCAGACTTGCCAAACAAAACCGAATTACGGGAAGGGATACAAAAGAAAAATATTCCCTACTCCTGTCATATAAATAAGCATACTTCTAGGGAAAATAATATGACTAATAGTTGTGTGCATTGATTTGTTGAACCTTATTTGGTTAGGTTAGGCTACAAATATAAATCAAACCGTAAAATGCCATAAAAACATATAAAATTTTCATCGACTACGTTTCGAAAATTAGTCAACACTAGGTTTTTCAGACGGGTCAGTGACTGAGATTAAGATGAAAGGACTCCTCTTGCCTCCCCCCCTCCAAACGTGGTTATTGGGTATTCATCGGAGTGTTCCGTGACGGCGTGAAGTATACAAACTATGACCTTTACATGAGATTTATAAAAACTTGTGCCAACATTTTATTACGAAATACTTTAAGTGTGACTTTTATTTAAGGATGGGTGGTTGGTATAAGTAATAATTTTTATCAATGTTTTAACATAATTTTCAGTTGTACAGTAGGTAGAATATTTTTTGTTTTTTCTTTTATATACATATTCTTATAAATTTCATATTTATGTAATTTTTTTCAAGAACATTGTTTTATCAAAAATTTTTTTTTACCTGTTCTTAGTTTTTTCCTGCACATAGTTTTTGGTTAGAAAAATTAAAATTAAAATTATATTGAACCTCCTCTTAGAACCATTTTAATTATGAAATGATTTATTGCTTCTTTAAAATTTAACACACTTACCAAGTTCCACTCGAGAAGCGAAGAATGTCATGAAAATATACCCGATTTTTTTTTTTGTCTTTCATAGTATCTGTTTTTTGTACAGAAATACTTGTCTTTCCAGTTTCAGCCAGTCACCTTTAGAATTAAAATTCGGCTTAAGATGGTTCTAGATTTATTTTTTTAGATGCAATTTTTTTTTAATTCCCAATAGTTTTTCCAAAATTTGTAAAAAAAAATTCCTATAATTTTCCAAAATGTCTTTACAACTTTTTTTTTTAATCCTGCTTCATGAAAATGTAATTATAGACAGACTTTAATATGAAAAAAAATATTTTAATGAAAGAAAATGTTTAATACGTGATTTTTTTTTGTAATTTTATTTTTTTCACAATTTAATTCTCACCAAAATATTTATTTTTTCTGTTCTCAGTTTTTTTTTTCTTTACGTGTTCACAGTTTTTTACGTTACAATAATTTTTTTGTACTTTTTCTTCTTTATAATATAACTGATTATTAATTTATCGATTCTTTAAAATGCAACACTCACCAAGGGTATTCCACCCGACAAGTGAACAATACCAATGGTGTGAAGTATACCGGCTTTTTTTTAACTTATATTCTTTAGAATTGGAAAAAATTAATGAATTTATTAATAATGAATTCTGAAGCAAAACAACTTTCCAAAGAAAAGCTCGAATTCATCAAAAAATTAGATGGGTTCAAAATAATATTAAATTATGAAGCCGGACTTCAATACATAATTAGGTAAATTAAAATTGTTCATTCGAGACAATATTCTTAACTCGACATGAATTAAATTAAAATAATAAAATTATGCAATAATATAATGTTAAAATATCAGTAATCTGTGAAACTTACAACGCCATCTGTTGAAATAAATTACAAATGTGAAACGCAATAAAACCGATCGGAAAGAGGGCTCTTCAAATTCCATTTGATAATTTTTTTTGCCAAAAATAAAAATAACTTATGAGTACAATTAATTTTCAAATTTAAGCATTTCTTAGTTAATATAGTTATAATAAGTAATATAGATACATATTATGTCATCATTTGCTCAAACAAATGAAGGTTTAGCCTCCTTTGTTTATTAATGTAAAGGTGTTCTTTTTTACCTTTTTTTGTAATAAATAAAATATTTTTACATTTTTCCGCATATTATGCTATGCACAGATGAACTTTGGCCCATTCAAAGTATTCCTTTTTCAAATTTAGTATGAGAGATCAATTGTAATAGTGTTTTGAGGAATATTTAGACCTCCATCCTTTTAGGAATTTAATATTAATTTTGTTTACGCGTGTAGCGTATTTGTGCCAATTACAGTAGAAATCGTTTATAATGAAATTTAAGGGACCGGTCAAAATTGATCATAATAAACCGATAGTCAGTACAACCAAAATGATAGGAAAAAAGTAAAAATTTTATAATTAAGTTATATGAACATTATAATATAAATTATGTATTAAAAATGTATTCAATTTTTTTCACAAAATCGTAATCAAAATACATACAATATATTATAGTGTATAATTCAATTTACTATTATTATTTATTCAGTTTTTTTAAAAAAACATACAATTTACATATTAAAATAATCTGTTATTTTAGTTTGTAACACTTTTGTACTTACATTAGCTTCGGATAAATGCTGTGCATGTAATAAATGCCATTATAGATAAAGTATTTTTTTCTAAAATAACCAAAAGTAAACGTCATAACATCCGCATTGTCATTAATATTGATGCCATAATAACCGATACCAATGCTTGCATATAATATATCATTTTTGCCGGGACTCTAAACTTAAGGTCATTAAACCCGGTTTGTCATTACAACCGGTGTCATTATAAACGGTTTCTACTGTAAATGGTTCATGTACTTAATTTAAAACAACAAATAATTTTTACAAAGCAACACAAAGGTATGTAAAATTACTATATCGAACACAAGTCAAAATATGGGAAATTTCCTTTCAATAAGTGACAAATTAATATCTAGATTTCAAGGGAAGAAAGATCGGAAAAGTCAATAATTTTGGCAAAATTATATTTTATTACTTATGTTATTAAAATGTTTTGCCTAAATATGAACCGTAAAGTCAAAGCTCTTCAAATTCTCTTCTTCTGTAACGGATTATTTTCTACTTCACGATTTTATGAGTAAAATCCTTAAATAATAGATGTGTACATTATAGTCTAAGATAATAATCGTACGTTGTTTAATCACCTTTTTTATGTATTTGAGTTAGACAAATTTAACACGCATTTCAAGATTTAATGTACAAGTAATCATTATGAGTAGAAACATCAAAATTATTAATTGAAATAATTTAGGATAAAAAAAGGTACAATAAAATACTATATGAACTAAATATTTCGTCAATGATTTCAAGCAGGGAATTTTTAAAAAGATGTAATTGTGACCAAAAGGTCACACTTTCATCACTTGGTCGTACTAACTTTTCTCTACTTCGACCAGTTATGTAAGTTCATCAATTTTATATCTTACATGACAAAAAAGAACAGAAAATAATGAAAGAAATTTTGTTCATGTGATTTTATTGATGAATTCAGTATATCGTGTGATGTGCAGATGTGCTGATAAAGCTCCTAAATAAATCTATAAATAATTTTTATGATGATCAAGGTCACTAATGGGAGCAGCAATCGAGAGGACAGCTGGGATATTGAAAAATGTTCCATAATCACATTAGATCCCTAGTGGCTTGATGTCTTTAAAAAAATATTAAACATTAAAAAGAATAATTATATACCTACCAAGATTTTTGTTTTCGTATTTTCAAAAAATAGTATATTTATAAAGCATAATTTCACAATCTGAACGTTTTGGTTTTACAATGATATATATATTTTTTTATTAAAATCTTTCAAACTATTCCAGGCATTAGAAAGAACTATTTTCAGTAAAATTTTCCATAAACTAGACTTTCACAAAGTTCTTAGTAGTTTAATTTTAATTATAGGTGATCAAAATTCGAAATTATCCTTATAAAACCATAATGGCAAGTAGATTTGTTGAAATTTTCAAAATAATGTGACCAATTTTAGGCTAAATATAGTTTCTTGACTTCATTTCGTCTAACCAAATTTATTTTATGTACGCTCAAACCAGTTTTATATAAAAAGATCAGAACATTAATCACTTATTTTTAATCAATTTTCTGTATGACATAAAATTTGACTAATCGATTTTCTTCATTTTTTTTCGTGCTTAAAGGTTGAATTTTGAAAAAAAAAATAGTCATGTTTACATATAATTGAATTTTTTCAAGTTTTTTTTTTCAAACACAACCCAAAAATGTTCAATATTAAAAGTGAAAATTAATGCTTACATTTTGCGCTAGTCATGTATAGTGTAAATTACTTTAAAAATAGCCTGGTTCAATACATCAAAACATAAATATACAGATAAACTTCGCTATATCCTATAAGGTAACTATTGTCTATTGAACGTAGGCGCAAATAGAGAAGGCCTTTTGGGGAGGGGGGCTATTTCTCCTTTAAAGAAAAAAAATTAAGACTTGAGAAATTCAAAAATAACCTCTCTAAAGTACCTACTAACAAGAGACAAATCCAGTTTCAAAAAGTTGCTGATCAAAACTTTTGAACAAGTAGATCCATACGAAAAAGTGTTCACAGAAAAAAAATAACATCATTGAAAAATACTAGCTTCTTCACTTTGTTCAGAATCTAAAATAATAATTTGCACCGATCAAAATTTTTTATTAATAAATGTTCTAATTTCTAAAATTTTAAAAATTATAGTCAAAATTATAAAATCCCCGATGAAGGTTTACGACGAAAGGGGTGTGTGGGTGTGGGCGGCAGAGTCCTAACGGGCCACATTGTTTGGCATAAATCTAAAGCACCCCAAAATATTTAACTTAAATTACGCATATGGTACTCGACCACCAATACGAGATCCAAACGTCGCAGTATTAACAATAAAATTAACTATGTTAATACAACTTGACCGAACAATTTTACTCACTTTACCCAATAATCTATAAGTATGACTAAAACATATTTTCATTTAAATAATTTGTACTTATAATTTGTAGTTAAATAAATTTGTAAATAAATAGTTATACCTAGTCTACACTATAAAAAGCTGTTTCTAATCTACAGAACATATAAAAGTTATATTATATTATAAAAATACACTGTGATCGCTCTGTAATATCAACTTGTATTGACTGGAAAAACATATTTTAAATTGGCTATATATTATTTTGAAGAAATGATACGATAGGGAATCAGGACAGCTGACATCAGCATGGTTCTTACCCTCTCCTTCCATCCCCATTCTCTTTGTTGGCATACTGCAGTTCCCCTTAGATACTAACGTAATGCTAGAAAACGCCTCCATACCGAGATTTACTTTCACATACATTTCACTTGATCGGTGTATTTTGTCTTTTCTATTTTCGGTATGTCTGTCATTCTGTTTCAACACAAAAGCTGCATCCTTTATTTGACTCGTTGTGCTCCCACATGCAATTACTCGTAAGAGTTCTCTTTTCCATTACAATTTCTGCCTTTCTGTCTATTGCTATCGGTGGATTTTGTAACTTATTTCTGGACAGGTAAAACGTAAAACACCGAGAAAAAAATTGGGTAGGTATCTACCCAATCATTACCACCATTAATATTACTAGAACACTAATTACTGAAACGAATTAAGAACAAAAAAATTTAAAAATACTTGACACTTCTCTTAGTACTCTGTGAGTAACTGTTTTAAAATTCAAAGTGGAGTGAAGAAACTAGTGTTATTACAATCATGTTTATTTTTGTTTTATTTTATTTTCTGTGAACATATTTTCGTATGAAAATACTTGTTCAAAAGTTTCGACTAGCAAATTTTTTAATCACAAATTGCCTTTAAATGATACTTTTTAGAGGTAAATTTTCGAAATTCTCAACAGTTTTCTAAAAAGTTGGAAAATTACACCCCGAAATTTAACAAAAAGGACTCAGAAACTATATTTTTTTAATTAAACATCCAAAAATAGGTAGACAATAATATGAGATATATTTTTATGGAAAAAAATTTCGAAAATGTGAAAAAAAAAATTTTCTAACACTTTTTTCTACCATATGTTTTTCCTCTTTTTAATTAATAGTGGGATAAAAAACTGACTGGGCACAAAATATATTTTTACTATTATATTAATAAACTTTATAATTTTGAAGTAAGATTGCCTTATATAAACTGAAGCATCAATCATAATCGTTTTATTGAAAAATTAATTTATCATTTCCTTAAAATTTAATACACCCACCAAATCTCATCCGAGAAATGAAGAGGTCTCATGGTGCGAAGTATGTCTAGCTTTTTACACTACGTATGTATTTTAAAATATTAAATTTGAAAATGAAAAGATACGAGTACGAAAACCAAGTACAACAACAGTAAGAGTTTATAGGAAATGATAGAGATGCCTAGATAATTCAAATGCAAATTTATTCGCATTCGACTTAAAAATTAATATTAAATTATATTATATGATTCAAATGAAATGTAAAATACTTTATTTTTGAAATTGTGTTTTTAATTTTGAGTTAAGCGAAGAAAAGTATCGTTATAATTTAATTGTCTGTCAACAAATTTGGCTTAACTTTTTCCGAATCTAACATTTATACAATTTTTCAAATTTGATAGAAATTTTCACAGTAGTAAATACTAACATTTATCCACATCCCCCAGCGTCTGATTATTAGTTCTGGTGTAAAGGGAATGTTAGGGGCATGGGCCTTGAATATTTATTAACGGCGTGATATACTGATAATTTAATTGCGCACTGCGGCGAAACGTGTCCATCTTACGTGCAAATTTTCATGCAAGTCAGTATCGCACCGCAGTGGCACCGTGAGTTAAGTGTGCACCGGTTCATAATGGCATTAATTTGATGATAAATTTGAATGAAAATAAATATAGACCATTCTACGATTACTACTACGAGTTTTCAGTAATGCATTATAGACCAAAATATTATTGTTACGTACAGAGAAAGCTGTAATAAATAAAATATTCGAAAATGAATTACTTTTTTCAAATAATTTAAAATATAAATTTTTGAGTATCGTATTCCTTATTTTTTTTTCTCGAATCATAAATTTCTACGAATAAAAAAAAATCTCGTAAAACCCCAAAAATATTTGCAAATTCGTACAAAAAATAACGAAATATGCGAAAATATGTAATACATAAATGCTTAAAGTTCCGAAACTTGATCATTAATAATACATAGTAATTATGACGTCACTTATCACAGCTTCAGATGAAATTATTCGATTAAAAAAAAAAATTAATTGTATCTTAGGATGATAAGAGAACTCAAGGAATTAAAAATTGAGATCGCACTCTCCAAACAAAATTTAACGAGATCAATCAAATTGAATTTAAATTATCCGCCAATATATAATTTTCAATTTTATCAAAATTAGCTTTTTATTGTCATCGTTTTATCTAAGTGAGATAGCTTTTTCTGAGATTAATGAAATAAAAAACAAAAAAAGCGGAATTCCCACTTAAAATTAGGCCATGATTAAATAGGTTATGACTTATGTAGAAGATATCAGTCTCAAGAATTTCTCATTAAACGCTTTTCCTGTTATAAAAATAATAATAAATAAAATATAAAGGTTTTAAATTGTTAAGATTTCGGTTAAGAATATTTATTCAAATATGTGGTAAGTATAATATATGCATATCTAATAAGTATAAATAAATAATAGGCACATAACATGCATAGTATGACGTTTCATGTTCCTTTGCAAAAATCCTCAATGATTTTAATGGTTTGTCACCAAATAAGAAATATTTTAATAATATATTGACGTGTTGCCGTTAAAGAAAGATTGAGATACACTAACAATTCGGTCTATAATAAGCTACTTCAATATTTCAAAATTATATTAAAGTAGCGTATTTATATTTTTTATCGGTATCCCGATTAATACTTTTCTATATCCTTTTGATGTCTTTGATGCATAAATGTAGAAAAAGTGTGTACTTCGCTCCTCGGTGTGTTCTTCGAATGTCGGATGGGATACTCTTGACGGGTGTATTGAATTTTAAAGAAACGATAAATCATTTATTCAATATAACGATTCTGAACGAAAGAAGTTAATAATATAAAATACGTGTACATTTTATGCATATTTTATATGCATTTAATATACATATATAACGCTCATATTTAGGCATATATATATATATATATATACACACACACACACACACACACATATATATATATATATGCCTAAATATGAACATCATCAAGGCTAGATAGTTAAATAAATAAAATAATGTATTTTATTGGTAAATATGGTGAATATTATTATATTATTGTATACAATGAAAAGTATATAACTATTTATTAATAAATATGAAACACGAATCACTCTGTAAATACAATCGTCATAATTTGTAAATAATAAAAATATTTGAATGTGGGAAAAATAGTACCGAGATAACGAAATACATGCGTGACAGAGTTGTAGTCTTCGTGGTGCCACGTGTATATCGTATTTAATAGCGTCGAAAAATACATAAGATAAGCCAAAAACATTATTACCTTTGTCCGTACTTTCTTCGATTTTTGTCAGTCAAACCCTTGTAAAATGTTTGATTCTTTGTTCGCTCAAAATTGTATTACACCAAAATATTTGCAATAAAATTCTCTATCTAGGCATTAAGTTTCGAAAAAATCGGTAGGGCTAATTTTCTTTTATGTACGTTGAAGTGTGTAATTTTAGGTAAAACTAATGAATTTCGTCGTTTAACATTTTTAAAACAAAAAAAAAAAAAGTGATGAAAATTAATGCTTTCACGTAACCATTTTATTTAAAATTCAATTTTTTTTCAAAAATTCATGGGATGCATTTGCATATTCTTGCATCCTGCAAATGATGCCTCTGGTATACATCTAAATAAAATATTATTCACATAACGCTCGTGTAGGTTCATTCGTTATTAAAAATAACTCAATAACACTACGATATGAAAAAAATGGCAATAAATCAAAAATTCAACTCCTCAGAATAAAAAAATAAATAAATAAATAAAAATCGTGTAATTGAATTACCATCACCGAAAAACTAGTTTCTTCTCCTATGCCCATACGCCGCTTCAGGGGTAAAATAATATCTCTTGAACGGATTAATATAAAAAAGTATGTACTTCGCTCGTCGGGGTGTTCTTCACACGTCGGGTGGGGGGATTCTCTTGACGGGTGTATTGAATTTTAAAGAAATGATAAATCATTTCTTCAATAAAACGATTCTAAACGAAAAAAGTTAATAATATAAAAAATAAATGAGAAAAAAAAATGTTAGAAAAATGTCCACAATTTTTTTTTCACATTTCTAAAATTTTCTTACGCCAGAATCTTTCTTATATGAATTTCTATCTAAGTTTAAATTTTCATAAAATTCGGATCAAAAAATTATGGTTTCCGAGTCGTTTTTGTCAAATTTTTGGTAGTTATTTCCAAAAAAAAATTGAAGAATTGAGAAATTCAAAAAATAGCCTCTCTAAAGTACCATTTAGAGGCAAATGCGGTTTCAAAAAGTTGCTGGTCGAAACTTTTGGACAAGTATTTCCATGCGAAAAGTTGTATACAAAAAAAAAAATAAACATCATTGTAAAAACACTAGCTACTTCACTTCGTTCAGAATCTAATATTTAATAACGTGGCCACATTGTGTGCTTGTATCGATGATAAAAACGTACGAAGTATTTGCTTTACGGTAGGTCAAGTCAGTGCCGTAGCTAGAGGTTGGCGACATGGGCGATCGTCAAGGGCGCAACATATTGTGAAATAGAGCATTTATTTTGTTTAAGTCAATGTATTTATAAAAAAAAGTGTTACTGATACTTATTTAATGTATACACACTGTAAAAATAAAACTGGTATTCAATGGAACAATTAAAAAAAAAGCTCGTGTATGAAATTTTGGCGGAGAAGAGGCGCAAAATTTTGTTTTGCCAAAGGCGCAATAAAAGATAGCTACGGTACTGGGTCAAGTATTTCGAAGGGCGAAGACGTTTATGGAACTTGGTGTAATTAGTTACAAGACGCGCAAAAGCATCGCATGAAAGTTTCAACTAATACGTTATACGTTCTGCTGAATGTTATACCAATATGAATATCACGACTAAATATATATCATATGTCGGCAGGACTTATCTCAGATACGTTTAATTATGTAATTGTGTTATAAACACATGTACACAGCACAAATACGGTTTATCAATGTTGCGAAAATTGTATTACTGATGCCATATAGTGTCCTACTAAATATGTATTCAGAATATTGTGTACAACTTATTCATTTCTAGTTGTCACACATAACTGGTCATCATTATTAGCATTGGCGCAACTTGGAAAATGTTTTTGATGGAGCTAATATGTATTTCTGATTGTTTTAGCCCCAAGAAATGCATTATCCTTAAGTAATTCTCAAAATTTCTGGGGGGGCTATGAGTAGTTTCGAGAGTGCTCAGCCCCCTCAAGTCCCCCTCTAATTGCGCCTATGATTATTAGGTACGGAAAAATTACCGCTTATAACGTTTTAAAACTAGAAAACATGTTTAATAGCATAAAAAGTCAATAATTCTATATAATAATGATAAATTATTTTAGTTATAATTATAAATAATATTGTTCCTGGTCTCGAGGTAAGTACGTAATTTGTTCCTCTCTCATTATTACTTTTTTTTCATGTGCTACAGCCTACAACTATTAATTGACTATTGACTACTGACAACTATTTTTCTTATATTGTCTTACACTGAATCGTCCATATCGCAATTTTTTACGTATAAATAATTATGATGCAGGTTGAGTTAACTAACTAACTAACTAACGAAACTGCATACTTGTAGTAAAAATATGTAAAAATACATCCGGTAAAAAGTACAAAACAGTACAAATCCGGTAAAATTTAGCTACACTAATTTTATTTGAGATACTTAATACCCGGTAAAATTTTTCTAACGATATTTGTCCCTCACTAGCAAAATATATGTAATTTCGTTTGTAAATTTTTAATCCTCCTCCCACCATATATTTTACTAAGTGTATATTACCTTGGTGTAAAGTGCGATTATTTACCACCGTAAAATTAACATCTCCCCACCTCCCGGTATAAATGGCTTGAGGTAATAATCGTCCAATGTAGCGGGCGAATAGTACATCCCATGAAATATATACCGGGGGGAGGAGGAAACACCCGATATATATTATGTATTTCTTAATTAATTTATTTATTTATTAATTATTATCTTACACGATTGAAATAAAACGATTTTTTTTCAATCAAAATCTCATGAAATAATAAAATTGATTCTTAATCCGGTAGAAATGTTCTTTACCCAAAATATTCGTCACGGGTTTTATACACGAATACACGGGATACAATTTTCATATATGTAGACTTTATGAATGATTTTAACAAGTGTTTAAAATTAGAATAATTATTATGCTAATTAATCCAAATAAAAGCAGATTTTATTGCCTTATTATTAAGTATTCGACTCTGTCAACCATTCTATTCTAATAAACAAACTTCGCTCATATGGCCTATCCAACCCTTTGTTACCTTGGTTTTCCTCATATTTAACAAATAGATCTCTACAAGTAAAAATTCATGGTTTTC
>JAIPRM010005995.1:0-19498 GCA_025469315.1 Stegophylla sp. TES_Ste_2020 | reverse complement strand
AAATGAAGAATTGAGAAATTCAAAAAACGACCTCTCTAAAGTACAATCTAGAGGCAAATCCGGTTTCAAAAAGTTACTGATCGAAACTTTTGGACAAGTATTTTTCTATACGAAAAGTTGTACACAGAAAAAAAAATAAAAATAAACATCGTTGTAAAAACACTAGCTTCTTCACTTCGTTCAAAATCTAAAAAAATTCACGATCGTGACTTATAATGAAACGGACAAAATATATTCATAAACGCCAATTAAAATATGATAATTTAATTTTTGTATTTCTCTCGCATATTATATAAGAAATTTTTTGAAATACGAATTTAAAAGGTAAGTTTTTTCTGCACGGAAGACCAAAATTTGATTTTTGATATTTTCGTAGTGTTTCATTTCTTTTACCGGTAGCAGGGGTAATAATATTATGAGTAGAATCATTATATTATTATATTATCCCAGTATAGGACGACGATAAAACACTACACTACTCGTGTGTGTACAACCGTTGACCTTGAACGCCGCCGCAGCCGCTGTCGTGTACAATATAATATATATATTGCATCATAAAACGGATTTTTTAATTTCAATCGCTCGGACAATAATATAATATTATTATATAGGTACCTCTTTATAATATACAAAATACACATTGTATTTATACATATGCATATAAAATAAAATAATAATAATAATATTACATACTGAACAACAATACATTGTGATACACGTCGTCCTCCACCTTTTCGTTTTCTACCTCCTCCTCTTGTTGGCCACGGCTGGCGGAGTGGTCGGAGATTAAGAATAATAATATGATTTATAAACGGGGAAATGGGAAGGGCAAGGGAATAAAAACTCGTTCTTCTAACCTAACCATAATCATAAATATTTTGGTCGGAGAAAATTTCCACCTAAGCGGAATATTATTCAAAATTTAACAAGAATTAAAAATGCGCATAAAAAACTTTAATATTTACCATAATATTTCTATAAAAACGGTCAAATTAAACCCCTTGTTGATAATTCTATTTTGAGTTTCGTTATTGGAAAGTTATATGGACTAGGAACAAGTAACAGGTGCTTGATAGATAATCTGGATAGGGCGATTAAACGAAAATAAATCAAATATACATTTTTACATGTATATAAATTTTAAAATTTCTGGGAGGGGCGATCAGATCATGGCCCTCCCCTTGAATGTGGCGTCTACTAAGTGTAGTCGTTGTAAATGTATAGCTTTCGGTAGTTTCAACGATCTATGACTTACAATGCACAGAGCGAATAGCTGAAAATGACATTCACGCTCTCGCGAAAATCGAGAAACACGAGACAAAACACGGGGGAATCTATGTAACCCCCTGAAACCCTAAAATTCCCATCCCTACCCCACCCTCAACCGCAGTTTTTGTCACGTTTTCGAAATTAAGAATATTTTTCATTATCAATTAATAATTTTATCATCATTGCTCGCTGTTCATCATCAACACGTACTACAATAATAATTAACGATATTATTATTACACGTATTGTTATATTTTCGGTGCGAATAATTAAAAACGCACGAAGAACAATATTATTTATTAATGACGAAACAATTATTATTTGTTACGTGTATATAATAATACACTCGTTTGCTATAATATTATTGTATCGATTTACCTGCTGCAGCAGCGGCGGCCGCGGGTATTGCAGGCCATTAAGAAACATGTACATAGTGGTGTACGTAACAATAATAATAATAATAATAATAAAATACGAGAATAGCAATAATAATAATCAAGTACGTGATGGAGCTCACGTTGTTCTGTGCCGCCGCCGCCGCGCGTATACCGGGGAAAGGTTGTGTGTCTCCTCGTCCCCCAGATTTGTGTTTTGAATGCTATTTTCGAGAACGTTCCTGCGAGTATAATTATAATAATAATAATAAGAACGAGAGACAAATGATGTGTCGCAGTGACTATTAATATAATACAATAACATGGTTAGGTTAGGTCATGATATTGCAGCTCTATCTCGGTTTTTGTGCGTTTTTATCGTTTTTACGATTTTACACACACCACACGAGAAATAAATTATTAATAACTAGGGCTAGGGACTTAAAGCTCTAAAACAAAAACCCTAAAATATATATATATGCATTTATGCTCTAAAAATACGCAAAAATACTAAAATAATCTCTTATAAAACATTAATATTTTACTGTAAAAACTCAAAATATTTAAAAATTGTATTGTACAATATATTATTTTAATATGTGTTATTGATTATTCTTCTATTATTTATGAAATTTCTTTCTTTTTAATCTTTATTCTTTTTAAGCTTACATTTAAACAATTAATAAAAATAACAACAAATAATATCCAATCTCTTCAGGCATTCGGTATAAAAATTTCCATTACCGAGAAAACTCAAATTAAATATTGAAAAATTTAGGTGAAATATTACACTTATATCGAAGAAATAGTTGAATTTATGCAAAATATGCGAATTAAAGAGAACTGCATACAACTCCTGGTGTTATGAAACGCGCATTTCTATATTACTTAGCTATGTTTTGAATGATTTTTGGTGAAAACATGTTAACTCCTATAAGTCCCTAGCCCTATAATAATAATAAGTAATAACCAATAAAAACGTGATGTATGCCAAACGGTAGTGGTAGTAAAAACGGTTTTGGACGAATATACGAGAAGGTATTATAATACGTGATAATCGACCGACTGCTGCTGCTGCAGTTGTGTAGACCAGTGGTTCCCAAATTCGCATTGTACCGAGGACCCCTAGTTAAAACTTTAATCGAACAGAGAACCCCCCCCCTATTTTTACGCATGTGCTTGTGGAAATTCCTGCTTTCTATACACGTATTGTTTCAACTATATTTAAACACGAAAATCAAGAAATACATTCTTTTTTTTTTTTTACGATTTATTTTAATAAACTTTTTGTAATATCAAAAAAAAAAACTATGAAAACAACAGACAAACACAGCTACGAACCCCCCTCCCTAATATCGACCAACGGACCCCTAGAGGTTCGCGGACTACCAATTTGGGAACCATTTGTGTAGACGACGAATATTATAGAGAGACCGGGACCCCCTAAACGGTGATGCGGTCGGTCGGCCGGCCGCGTTGAGTTATTGTTTTTTTTTTTTTTTTTGTCCGAAGGGTTTTTATGATTTTATATAAACTGCACGTGTGCGTGCACACGACGCGTATTGTGTGTAAAATAGATTTATTATTTATTATTATACTAGTAATACATACATGCAATATTATGTATTTTATTTTTTTTTTTTTGTTCCCAGCTTTAGTGTCACTAGTTTGGAAACCGAAAAAACTGCGGTGGCGACGAGTAGTGCAGCGACGAAAATAATAATAATAAACAATAATATTCTTTAACGGCTCGGCTGCTGCTGCTGCTGCTGAGAACAATGGAGTGTGGCTGCTGCTGCTGCTGCGCCTTTCTGTTTGCTGTTAATTATTATTGCTTCAATAATTATTATTGTTGACGATAATGGAAAAATACGAATCGAAAACGCGACTTTTCGCACGTACACGTCGTACATCAGGTTCAGTGCCTACTTAAGGAATAAAGGGGCTGACCGTAGCCGGATTAAGGGGGGTTGTCTGGCCGGGGTTGCTGCCCCGGGGCCCACCCAAGTATCAAAGGGCCCATACAGTTTTAGACTGAATCGGGTTTTTCCGTGATTTTAAGTTATATTTAGCGTAAACGAAGTATGTACTAAGGGAGATGGCTTCAAGTGAAGCGAGAAAAAAAATTTATTTAATAAAATAGTATAAAAATATATTACCTTTCTTTTTTTTTTCGGCATGTTAATACATTTAAAACTTATCACTAAACTTTGTATTATTATGCATTATTTTATTATTTATAGTAATACTTTTATTACACTGTAAATTTAATACTCTTATTTAGACGTATAAAATATTATTTACATTGATAATAATTTTTAAGTTCAATTTGTAAATTAGATGGAAAAATTTATTTTTTGCGAGCGAAGCGTGAGGATTTTCAAAGAATTTTTTGTCAAAAAAAGGGCCCATAAATGACGTTTTTTGCTCTGGATGAGCCCAATGAGCACTTAATCCGACCTCGGGGCTGACTACCCGCCCTCGCGTGAGCCGTCATTTATCTAATCGTTAAATCGAAATATCAAAAATAATATTTAACTATTTTTAGAAGTTTGAGTGATGCGATGTCGACAAAATCAAAAATAATTGTTTATTCACAGTATTAAAATAAGTGGAAATCTATAATAATGAAATTTTTGTATTCACGTAAAAGACCTACTTAATTCTTAAAATCTCTTAAATGCCGATTTGATTTTTATTTCAAACGTAGTGAATTTATAATAATATTTTTGTTGGCATTGGTCCGTTTGGCGTCAGTCTGTATATAATAGGCGAGGAAATTTTTCATTTTTTTTTTTTAATTGCCAATTCACGTGGATATTATGCAAACGCCAAATCTGGCGTAGGTACAGCAGCTGCTGCTGCTTCGGTAATAATATAAAATAATATCGTAGCACGTTCTATTGACGCGAGGGGGGGGGAGGGGTGGGGTTACAGGGTGGGTACCATAATAACCGTATACCGGGTAAACGCGCGCGCGGTTTAAAGGGGAAATTATACGTCCCTGCAGCGTGTCCTCGGGGGTAGGGGAGGGGGGCACCAGGCCCATCGTTGTCGGTGGTTTTAATGAAGACTACGAATCGCTCGCGATGCCCTTTCGCCGAGCCTTTTGTCGTGCCCCACCACCAGTCCCTTCCGCACCCCCCTTCCCCACCACATCCCGGCCACGTCCCTTCTGCACCCCAACGTGGCACCCCACCGCGCGCCGCTCGTTAGGGGTATGAAATCGAACGGTGCAATATACGTGTATATGTACACGTCACAGAGGGGATGACACCGGTGCACAGCCAGCGAGCCAACCCGCACCACCAACCCTTTATCACCAGGGTCCCCGTATGGCGTTTTCGAATTTTCATAACCGACTCTCGTGCGAATAATATTACGTATATTATATGGTTTGTGTGAGTTATGACATTTGATTTGTGAATATTCAAATATTCAAATATATTTTGAATACAAAAAAGCGTTGATAAAATTTCAAAATGTGTTATTTCGAAGAATGGTTTTAGCGAGGGGATGGGTTTCTATCCGTTTATATCGTTTAAGTCAGCTGTAGTGGTCGTTTTTTGTATATATATATTATGTTCAATAGTTAATGTAACAAATCCAAAGATGTTGTAAATTACTACAATAAAACGATGCAGTGTTATAAATAATTGATAATGAAAATATATGGAAATCTCAATTTGGATCTATTTCAATCTTCAACTATTCTCAAATCAAATATTTCACATCATCCCCTTGTGCCGTTTTGAGCTTTTCAACGTTAGATATTTGCTCTAATTTACGGATTTACGGCTGCTGCAGCTATATAATGAAGAGGTTTCCAAACTATGGGTCTTGACCCAAAATTGAGTAGTGATTAAATTTTTAGTGGGTCGCATTGTAAATGTTAGATTCTGAGTGTAGTGAAGAAGCAAGTTTTTTCCAAACGGTGTTTATTTTTTTTCCATTGAACACTTATTCGCATGGAAATATTTTCCAAAAGTTTCGACCAGCGACTTTTTTAATTTCAGACATTGCGTATAGATGGCATTTTTGGGGTAGCCAAATTATTCAAAATTCTCAATACTTTTGCAAAATTTAAGAAAATCTTGTCTCTAAATTTGACAAAAATGCAATTAATATTGTATGGAAATGTAAATATATAGAAATTTAAAAAATATTTTTGTAAAAGAATTGTATTTTTATTTTTTTGTAATGTTCATTTATACGTACTCATATAACTATATATAGTATAATTTTAAATATTAATTTCACAATTTTGTAATAATAAATAATTGTTGAGTTGTTTACAGTTATCAAAATAATTATTCGGTAAATATTTTAATACAAATTAATGTTTTTTTTTTTCATTTTTTTGACACTCTACAAGCAAAAGAACAAAAAAAAAAAAAGGCCATTTGATTATTGTTTTGGGTTGGGTAACCGAAATTGAAAAACTGACCATAAAAAGTTTGGGAACCTCTGCACAAATGCCTAAAACTGCACGCGTCGTTGTCGATAACATTTTTACTACGTTTCGTACTTAAATGTATTATTACAATTACATTTTACAATAATTCTGATATAAAAATATAATATTATTCGACTAACCCCCACCTCCTTTGCAGTGCTCTTTGCCTGTATCTCGTGATATTATTATTACGGACGTGTATTAAATAATATTATTCGCTTTTTTCGCACGATTTGTCGTCAGTTTGGGGGGGGGGAGGGGTGGCACAACGTCGCAGATGTTACGATCTATAAAATAACGCGTCACACTGAGATTTTTACTGTCGGTGGCGGCGGCGGCGGCGGTGGCGGTGGTGAATAACGGTCGCGCGGAAACGGCAGTTGGTTACAATATTCAAAATATATTTTTATACATTTCCGAAATACAAACGCGTTTGAAATAATGATGAAAATATTTTTTACCGAGTAATATTATATCTGCGTTAGGCTGCGTACGATTTTGCACGTAATATTATTATAAATGGAATGAATTATTTGTATTCGTTTACTTAATATAATATTATAATATATGCGTTACTGGTTATAAGAAGCAAAAAAAAAAAAAAAGCCGGACATACTTCGCACGACGGGTGGGATTCTCTCGACGTGTGTATTGAATTTTAAAGAAACGATAAATCTCATTTCTTCAATAAAACGATTCTGAACGAGGGAAGTTAATAATATGAAAAATAAATGTTAGAAAAATGTCGGAAATTTTTTTTTTACATTTTCAAAATTTTCTTGCGCCAAAATCTTTCTCGTTTTATTTTCTATCTATATTTAATTTATCATCAAAGTTCGGTTCAAATGTTGTAAAATTTTGGGTTGTTTTTTCCAAAAAAAAAAAAAAAAAAATTGAAGAATTGAGAAATTCAAAAAATGACCTCTCTGAAATACCATCTAAAGGCAAATCCGGTTTCAAAAAGTTACTGATTGAAACTTTTGGACTAGTATTTCCATACGAAAAGTTGTACGCAGAAAAAATAAATAAACATTTCATTGTAAAAACACTAGCTTCTTCACTTCGTTCAGAATCTAAAAAAAACCGACTTCGTAAAATATTTCCACGAGATTTCACTATCGACGCGGGTAATAAAATAACGAGGAGCTCGTGTCGAACACGACAATAATAGTAATAGTAATAATAATAATAATAACGAATAAAACTTGCGCGCGAAGAGGCCAAATTAATGTAATGGGCGTACTTTTTACGGTTTTGCCTGGTACAAACGATTGTAGTACAGTTTTCCCAAACCGTTTTTCCCAATCCATTTTTCCTAAATCAATTTTTTCCAATCTAATTTCTCCAATTTCAATATTTACCATTGAAAACATTCTTCCAATATATGTTTTTACAAATTTAATATTTCCCCCCCCCAAAAAAAAAAAAAATTTAAAATTTCAACTATTTTATTTAAAAATAAATAATTTCTGATATTTAATAATATATATTGATAGATTTGGTATTGTTAAAAATAACTTTTAGGAAAAATGATATTGAAAAAAAGAACTTTCGGAAAAAATGGTATTGAGAAAGAAAACTTTTGGGAAATAAAAAATGAGTAAAACAAATTGGGAATAGTGTGTCTCAACGGTACAAACAAATACTGTATAGGTACTCAGGTTTTTTTTTCGATTTGGAGTTCACGTTCACATCGACATACGGTACACAAACAAGTATTTCGGGGGCTGATAGGCCGCAGTTACCATGTATATGTATATTATATTATTTAAAATTCGAAAAAATAAGTCCCAAACAATCTTTTGTTTTGTCACCACAATTCGTTCATTAACAAATATGAGAAAATACATATCACGTGGTTATAATTAGTAAACACTTTTTTTTTTTTTTTTGACTGAAAAGTGTAAACTTAACATTCCTGATTCCATATTTTTACTGTGTTGGCCATCTGTATACAAACACACACACACACACAATAAATCATAATTATCGATATTAATTTGTAATTTACTCGGTCGTCATTTTCAAATATTTGAAAATTTTTATGAAACGAAAACGTTAAAAAAATGTCCAAAATTTTTTTTTCACATTTTCAAAATTTTCTTTCACCAAAATCTTTCTTATATGATTTTCTATTTATGTTTAAATTTTCATATGATTCGGATCAAAAAATGATGGTTTCCGAGTGGTTTTTGTCAAATTTTAGGTAGTTTTTTCCAAAAAAAAAAAAAATTGAAGAATTTAGAAATTCAAAAAATAAACTCTTTAAAGTACAATCTAGAGGGAAATTCGGTTTCAAAAAGTCATTGATCGAAAATTTTGGACAAGTATTTCCATGCGATAAGTTGTACACAGAAAAATCCGATTTCAAAAAGTCACTGAACGAAACTTTTGGACAAGTATTTCCATACGAAAAGTTGTACGCAGAAAAAAAAATTCATTGCAAAAATGATTTTCTTGTGGATAACTTTTCGGAATCTTAAAAATCTAGAAAATAATAACTACAAAATATAATAATATAACGATGGAAATAAACATAAAATACACTGAAAATAATAGCGAGGAAAATAAAATTTTTGGACAGCTAATATTTTGGAAAATGTAACCGAACAATAATATTATATGTGTCCTCAGCAGGCAGCAGCAGCCGCTGTTGTCGAGTGAAAATACCAAAAATAATAATTATTATTATCGTAATAGTACACAAAGGCCTGTGTACGGAATATTTTATATAATATGAAAATATTCGTCGAATCCGCGTAAATATCGTATTTACCGTCATAGTTCACCATCGTTTTTATTATAATATCCAGTCGGTCGGTATACCTCGTCGTATTGATATAATATTATTATAATTTTAATAGCGTTTTAGCCTCTGATCACGTAGTAAATAGTAGTAGTAAATTATACCGTGCGCGTTATTCACTTTTATTTATATAATAATAATAATAATAATAATAATATATTCTTTGTGTTTCTCTTTTTTTTTTTTTGTTCCTATTCGATTTCGATTGTATAAATAAACGTATAATATTTATACGAAACCGCGCGGTTCGTTTTTTTTTTTTTTTTTTATCTTTTTTTTGTTTTACTTCTTATCTGTAATAACCGTTTAGCAATAATTAAAAACGCTGACCCAACATGTGATACCGCCCCATACACATACCGTTTTGTCCTAGAAAATTAATACGGTTAATATATTATTATCATTATCATTGAACCAACAATAATTTTATCAATATCGTGTATACATATATATTTTATTCTATACTATTCCGGTGTGTGTGTGTGTGTGTGTATCGCTTTTGTGGAATAATATTGAGAACATTATTAATAACGCATTTATTTTTATTTTTTTCATGTGTATTTTTCAGTACCTAACTACCTCATTTTTACTACAACAGCAGCTATTGTGTATAATAATATTATTATTTATTATTATATTGTTATATATTTTATCTCGTTAATAACAGTCATTTTATCGATACCGTTCCAATATACTCGCATAATAGTATAAGTCCTTAGTCATAATATCTATATCATTATATTATAATATGGTAAAATAATAATATTAATTATTATTATTCAGACGAAACGAACAAGAAATAGCAAAAAAAAAAAAAAAAAGAAGAAAATAAATAGCTTTAAATCATAATATTATATTCTCGAGTTTTTGAAATCGATATGGTCATATCTGATAAGTGATATTATTATTATTATTAATAACCCTAGTTCGGGATAAATGTGTGTGTGTGTGTGTGTGTGTGCGGCCTAAAAAGAATAATAATAATTAGGCTTTTAATTATTTTAATTTATGCGTCGGTTTTCGGGAAAAACACATGAATCATTTTATTGATTCGTTATCACGAGCTAAGAATAACTATTATAAATCGAACCGAACAGTATTAAAAATAATTATTATTATTTTATAATCGTAGAGAATCTGTCACGAACTTGTCGTCTTCGGACTTCGGAGTATATAATATTGTTTTCGCGATTCAAACCGCTGCTTTCAATATATTATTTTATTATTATTATTTTAGTACGTGCACGACTTTTATAAAATATACCAGTTGTAATTTGTACCAATAATTTCGCTCGTTATGAAAAGAAAAAAAAAAAGCCGGACATACTTCGCACGGTGGGTGGGATTTTCTTGACGGGTGTGTATTGAATTTTAAAGAAACGATAAATAATTTCTTTCACGAAACGATTCTGAACGAAGGAAGTTATTAAATATAAAAAGTAAACGAGAAAGAAAAAAATGTTAGAAAAATGTCCAAAATTTTCTTCAGCCAAAATCTTTCTTATATGATTTTCTATTTGTGTTTAAATTTTCATATAGTTTGGAACAAAAAATGATGGTTTTCGAGTCGTTTTTGTCAAATTTTGGGTAGTTTTTTCCCCAAAAAAAATTGAAGAATTGAGAAATTCGAAAAATGACCTCTCCAAAGTACAATCTAGAGGCAAATTCGATTTCAAAAAGTTACTGATCGAAACTTTTGGGCAAATATTTCCATACGAAAAGTTGTACACAGAAAAAAAAGCAAAAAAAATAAACATCATTGTAACTTCTTCACTTCGTTCAGAATCTAAAATAAAATCCGGACATACTTTGCACGGCGAGTATTCTTCGCATCTTGGACGTGAAGCTCTTGGTGGATGTATTAAATTTATTATTAAATTTGTATTAAATTTGGTATTAAATTTGTAAATAAATTTCGTAAATAATAGAAGAGGAAATAATAATACATATTAAAAAATAATATATTAAACATTACAATTTTTAAATATTTTGAATTCACTTCGTTCAGAATCTAAAAATGTTATATTTATTGCACGTACACCGAGTGTTACATATTAAAATTAATCGAGTTTTTCGATTTTAAACGAATAACGACAGTTTCGAACTCGATTTACGGGCGGCAACGGAGTCGAGGTAAGAAAATATATTATAATAAAATAATGATATATTATATTTTATTTTTAACTCAATAAACACATATTATTGTTTGTGCTTTTGTGATTCCTTTTGTAATGCGGTCGAGATTTATCTCTAATCTTACGAAATATTCGCGTATTTGGACTGAGGCGAATTCGACCGGAAACGAGGGTGGGGAGATTGATCTCGGGCTGGTGGATTCGTGCGAAAATCCGATTAATTTTAGAACAACACACGTACTACGGACTCCAACACTAATTAAATACCGACTAATAATCGATGATGATGACGTTTTTATGTACCGACGATAAACGGTATGAAAAAGCGTTTCGTTCGATAATTAGGTATTAATATTATTTTACGAGAGAATACGATCAAATGAGATGAAAACGGTTTAATATTGGCAATACGAAAAAAAAAAAAAAATAATAAATAAAAATAAAATAATTGCCAGATTTTTAATTTAAAAACTGCGAACAGGCAGGCAGTAACTTGAAAACAGGAAAAAAAAAACGTTAGGAAAAATATTTTTTTTTAAAATTATTGTCTATTTAAAATTGAATTTTCGAAGTTTGGATTAAAATAAAAAATATATATATTAAAGCCATTTTTTACAAATTATGGATTCTGATAAAAAACCATTGAAAATTTTGAAAAATGACCTACCTAATGTACCATAGGCGCAATTAGAGGGAGGCTTGAGGGTCTTAGCCCCCTTTAAAACTACTCTTAGCCCCTCTCCCAGAATTTATGAGAATTACATAAGGTTAATAGTTTTTTTTTTTTTTTTATTTTGGGAGGGGGGCTAAATCAATGAAATAAACATATTAGCCCCCCGCGCTTATAGAACAACCCCAAATTCTATTTCAAGTTGCTGGTCGAATTTATTTCTGAACAAGTATACGAAAAAGTATAATAATATGCGGTAAATAAAAATAAAAAACAAACAACGCTGTATTGTATAATATAATAGTCAAAAAAAGAGTTTTCAAATATTATTTTCAAAATTTTCTTATCGTACATCCGAGGAACGCGAGAAATGACGCGGTTTTCGAGACGGAACGTAATCATAATATGTATATAAAACCACTTCTATTGCTACTAGTGTTGCGTGAGAGGGGCCCCTCTCGAGACGAAAAACGATCGTTCGCTCGGTTATCGTGTCGTTTCCACGTCATTATTGTTATCATCATTGTGTGTGTGTGTGTGTGTACCAGAAACGATTAAGTTTCCCGGGACACACGCGAACAATGAACAATAATTATTATTATTATTATTATTATTATTGTCGCTTTAATACGGAACGAGACACGCGAAGAAGAAGAAGAAGACGTTAAATAAAAAATAAAAAAATAAAAACGGAGACGATAAAACAACACTTGGGTGTCGGTTTTCGTCGTGAAAAACACCGCGACTTGTCCGCCGAACGGGTTTGGTATTAGGCAACGCAACGCGCGCCGACGACGGAAGTGTGTAGTCTTGACGACCGGCAAAGGGAAAGATTAACATATATTATATTATTTCATTGTAATAATATTATTCCTAGTTAGTGCGGTAAAAAGTCCATTAAAAAAAAAAAAAAAATATGCGCTTAAACCGATTTTTAAACGCACTAAAAATCGAAATTAAAAAAAAAAAAAATTCGTGAAATTCTCATCGCTTAGTGAGCGAGAAAAATTCGTATTTTAATGTAAACAACAATATTATGTTCGTAAATTAATTATTCAAAGAAAAAAAAAAGCCCCACATACTTCGCACGATGGGTGGGATTCTCTTGACGGAGGGTGTATTGAATTTTAAAGAAACGATAAATCATTTCTTCAATAAAACGATTCTGAACGAGGGAAGTTAATAATATAAAAAATAAATGAGAAAAAAAAAATGTTAGAAAAATGTACACAAAATTTTTTTTTCACATTTTCAAAATTTTCTTGCGCCAAAATCTTTCTCAATATGATTTTCTATCTATGTTTAAATTTTCATATAGTTCGGATCAAAATATTATGGTTTCCTAGTCGTTTTTGTCAAATTTTGTGTAGTTTTTTCCAAAAATGATTTAAAAATTGAGAAATTCAAAAAATGACCTCTCTAAAGTACAATTAAGAGGAAAATCCAGTTTCAAAAAAATACTGATCGAAACTTTTAGACAAGTATTTCCATACAAAAAGTTGTACACAGAAAAAAAAAAATAAATAAATAAATAAACATCATTGTAAAAACACTAACATCTTCACTTCGTTCAGAATCTAAAATTGTCCAAAACGTCGTTTGAATATTATGTGAAAAAGAAAATATTTCATTTGAATTGAATATTATCATTATTAGGACAACGAAGACGAGAAATTAAATGTTTTTTAAAAAAAACCTTAAAATATGCAATTGAAATCTTATAATAATGTAATAGACAATGCGCTTAAAATTGGTTGAAATGGTTTTAAAAATTCAAGAAATTGTTGTCGTATTAGTGAACAAAATTTGTATTTTGATTCTCATACTAATTTTACATAGATCAAAATTTATTCGACTTTTTAAAGTATAATAATTATTTTTGATGAATTGACTCTGATTGTGTGTAATTTGAAGTAAAACTAATGAATTGTGCCAAAATACCAACTTTAAACAGTTACCTATAAAACAAAAATTTGACTTAAGATTTTTTCCGATACCGTTGATAATACTCATAAATATGTTTGTATATTAAACCTGTCTTAAACTTTCATAATATTCAGACGTTGAAATTGTATTGGATTAAAAATTTCCAAAAAAGGAGAAATTTCGAATATTTTTAAAATTCTGTACTTACCTCGAAATTGGGCAAATGTTTTTGAAATTTTCGTAGTGTTTCCGTGAACATTTTTAGTACTCGACGAAAGTTTCGCGTTTCTAAGCTATATTGTTTTTGAATTTTTTATGTAAAAATATATATTTTAATTTTATGATAATTCCTGTAATAACATATTTTACCGTTTTTTTGTCAATTTTTCGACAGTTTTCGAAAAAGTATTGAGAAATTTGAAAATTTACCTGTTTTTAGTACCAAATGAGTGTAATTTCGGATCTATTGAGTTAATGATCGAAACTTTTGGGCAACTATTTCTAAACGAAAAAGTGCTCATAAGAATATAAAAAAATAAATTAAATAAACATCATTGTGCAATCATAAACTTATTCGCTTCGCTTGGAATCTAAAATAGAATCTAATCTAAAATATTTAGAATTTAAAACAAAAGGTCTCTATTGTTACTATTAAAATTCTTCTTTATAAAAAAAAAAAAAAAACTGTTTAAAAAAAAAAAAAAAAAGAAAACTAATAAATAAACTTTGAAAATGGGTGTGGAAATTTTTACATAGTAAGTCAGTTTTTTTTTTTTTGTACATATATTTTAATCGTTATTAAGTGCTTTTTTCATTCACAGCCCCGAAAATACGTTTTTCACGAAGCCCCTCCCTCTTAAAACCACCACTGATCCCATCCACGAGGAGCGAACAACGCCCCCTAGGGCTTTCCGCAGGCATAATAATTATCATTTTTACAGATCTCGGTGTCATAGTGCTCGCAGGGGTGTCATTTTCGGGGTGCGCAAGGATGTGCAAACGCGTCCGGTGAACTTATTTTAACGGACTACAAATGCATATATATATATATATAATTGTAAACATTAACAGCATAAATAACATTCGTTTTGTAATTTTAGTGAAAAGTATTTATTTATTTTTTTTTTTGTGGTTTCTTCACAATATTAACGATAAGTATATTTTATTGTAACAGTTACCTAATTGTTAAATATTTACACTATTTTATTTTTAAATTCTGATCGTAGCAAAATGATAGAGTGGCTTTATAATAATATGTTTATTTTTCTCATTTTCTGAAAGCACTTTTTCGCGTAGGAAAAATTATCGAAAAGTTTTGTTCGCTATATAAATTGGAAATACTAAAAAGACTACTTAAAAGACAAGATTTTTCAAAATTCTCAACATGTCTCTGAACGTTCCATTTCACACGTATAGTAATCGAGAAACGTCATCCCTAAGGCGCCAAGTCGTGAATTCTCGTAATGGACGTCGCATGTGAACACACACACACACACACACACACACACAGTACGACAACGGTGCATTGTCAGAGATTGGAAAAAAAACAAAAAAAAACAATAAGCACTGAGGGGTGGCATCATCGCTCGTCCTGCACTACACTACTATGATCGATATAGATCCCGCGGGCACTAGTTGGAAGGAGGCGGCTATACAAGTGATTCCAAACACAAGTGTTCCGTGAACACGTCTTATGTAAATGTTTCGCTAAAAACTATTAACTCGATTTGAGAAAACCATAAAATGAACGATATATTTTTTAGTGTCTCATAGACTTAAAATTTTGATTTCTATTGTAATTTCTAAAACACATATAAGCCAGTGTTGGGATTTATCTAGACAAATTATCTAGATGAAAATGTATTCGTCTTTTATTTTATCTAAATAAACAATATATGAATTATCTGTAAAATTATCTACGATAAATAATTGATTTATCATATGTAATATATACATAATATGCATATTTATCTGAATAATTTTTTTTTTTTTTTTAAATTGAGGATTTCAATTTTTTCAATTTTGACTTTTTTTTTAATCTTTTATTGTAAATGTGAAATGCGACAGGATAGTTGTGTTTTTGTTATATTTTTTTATTTTACCATGTAGTTGTATCAAATTTATTTATTTATGTTTAAGAATATGATCTCTCTCAGTGACTTATGTTCTCTACTTATTTTACAATTCCTATGTTATTAATGATAAACACTTAAATTGTTAAATAGTAACAATTATTTGTGTATGTAAATATTAACTCAAAAACGATTTAATACAGAGACTAAAAATTATAATTATTATTTTTATTGTTATATTTAAAGAAAACTACGTATATTATATAAATAAATTATTATGTATGCCTGAAGAAGAGAAAAATAAATTAGAAAATAGTTCAAATAAATTTTATTTTTAATTATTATATGTTTATAAATAGGTGTTTAATACACTACATTGTATTTAGAATAATACAAAATATTGTTTATTGCCTATTGGATCCTTGATATTGTTATATTATATTTTATTGGAACCTTTGTATAATAAACAAACTTGAGTAATGATACCTGAGTAAAAAATATTTATACTAAAAAAAAAAAAGGATTTAAAAAAAAATTATCTGTTTTTTTTTATCTAGATAAAAAATGTTTATCTTTTATCTTTTATCTAGATAAATTTGAGATAAGTTATCTATTATCTTTATTTAGATAAATTTAATCGCAATTATTCCTATCTTTATCTAGATAAAAAAGTACTTATCTGGACTCAACACTGTATACGACACATAGGCAGAAATCAGAGGAGATTGAGCTGGTGTATTTGCCCTCCAAAATCCATAGCAGATTTTTCAAAATCGCATAATTAAGGCGCCTAACGGGAGGGAGGGGGGCGATAATTTAAACAAATAGGCGGTAAACATGTTAACTCCCCCCCCAAAAATGTTGATTCTAATCTGGTATAATTGGCAAATTATATATTATGACGTGTAATACGTTGAAAAATCATTAATTGTTCCGTCATTCCGAAAAAAGGTTAAGAACCACTGAGCAACATACGGATGGCATAGCAAACAGCGCGCGCGCGCGCGTGTGTGTGTGTGTGTGTGTGTGTGTGGTACATTGTGTTAAGTACACCCGAGTGAACGGGATTCTTTTATAATCGCGCGTCCCTTGGTGGGGGGGCCATTGTAGAGTTAAAAACGACAAAGGAAAAAAAAAAAAAAAAAAAAACCCCATCCAAAAGGGTTGCAAATGCTCGTTTTTCCTGACCATTGCGCGCGCACATCACACATCAGTCTCTCGTCGACGGCGGCGGCGTGTGGTCTTCTCACAGGGATTTTGCAAGTACGCGTTAATAATAATATGTACCGAGCGGTTGAAAGGAGCAAAAAAAAAAATCCTAGTGAAAAAATTCCCTTCAACAACAACAGTATATTATAAAATAATAATAATAATATATGCGCTTGTATTACGCGATGACGGTGACAATAAGACGCGTAAATCTGCACAATGGATGATACGTGCACAAACGATTTTAATAATAATAATAATAATAATAATAATAATAATGCTATGGCCGAATAAAACGTCGCGGGGTGTGTGTGTGTGTGTGTATGAAGATTGTTCTCTGCTGGTCTCATGGGTGAACCTCTCTCCTTCACCCTCATTCCCTCCCCCGTGTGTGTGACAAAGGGTAATTGTGGGCGTGTTAACTAACCGGTTGCGCGTTCGTGATGGTCGTTTATTATAATCGTTATTCGTTGCACGGTAGCTGCTGCGCGATCGCTGCGGTGTAAGACTACAATTTATTTCTTTTTTCTTTTTGTCATCCCTTTTCCCTTCTTCTCGCCGGTGCATCACGTTTGGGCATTTTTACCTGTTTAGTATTCAAAATCCACACAACGTTTGGACACTCTATATCCCTAAAAAGATACCACGTTTGGGCGCTAAAATGTAAAATGTATATACATTTGTTTATGAAGTACATAAAATATGTATATGCATAATATATATATAATATTCGAATGTACTCTTGTTAAATAAAAATAGTAATATTATCCCCACGTTGCATAGCAAGTCGATTATCAAGCCCAAACGTCCCCACGTTGCGTAGCAAGCCGAGGGTATTTTTGATTTGCGGAGCGTAGCGAGTCGACCAAACACCCGGTTAACTAACTTACGCTTATATAACTTCTCGCGCATTCCTATCGAACAAATTTTTTGAGCACTTTAAAATCTGTCGTTATAGGCAATCTTTTAATCATCACATTTTTTGAAAACTAAGAAAAAAAAAATCTAAACCACGATGTTCATGAAAATCAGACGTTGAAAGGTCAAAATTCTCAGATATATAAGTTGGTCGACCTTAAAATTTTTTGAAAATAATAAAATTTTGATATCAGATTAACCCGTCAACTGGAATTATGTTTTGGAATAAAAAGAGAACATTTTGAACATTTAAAATTCAAAAAAATAAAATAATTTTTCGAAATTCAATAAGTCATAACTCGGTCAATTTTAGATTCAAGACTCTAGTCAATGCATAAAAAAAACTTGGAAAAAGTTATCTATTCAAATATAAGAAGTCTTATCCAAAAAAGTAATTTTAGTATGCGCATGCGCACACTAAAAGAGATTAAAAATTGAAATACTCCCCCATTATGTGTACTTCAATACCCCCTGTAGCTTTTGGAGAAAACTGTATTTCAATCTAAAATATTATCCGGTTGAGGTATTTACAAATGCATATATTATAAGGCAGGGCGAACGTACATAACATAAATTAAACGTGTTATGTGACAGAGAAATGAAAACAATTTCTCATTAAATCGTTGTGATTCGAAAATATATTATTGTACGCACGTGACATTAAAATTTCAAAATGGGAATACTGTAATATTCAGTGGCGTAGCTTAGGAATAGGCTTTTCGGGGAGGGCTGATCAGTTGAATGCATTAGTGCAATTATGATTAATTTTACATATGTTTATTTGATATTGGTTTAGTCCTCCAAAGGCTCAACAATTAACATGCTTAAATATTATGTCGACCTTCAGCGATTTTCAAAAAATATAGGGGGAGGACCGGAGTGATTTTTCAAGGGTAACTGAACCTCTTAAGTCCGCCTTAATAATTGCGCCTATGGTTCAAGATACTAGTGAAGGATACAAGGACAATCGCCTTCCCCCTCCCCGTTCTCAAAAATCGATTTTCTTTCTAAAGGAAATGATAAAAATATATAACCCCTCCCTTTTTTTGTGTCTTTGTTGTCTTGTCTTCATCAAACCTTTCTGATCCCTTCTGATCTTTTCACTTATTACTTCTCCCAGATTTATAATTTTTTTTTTTTTTTTTGACATCTAATAATTTACTTTTGTTCAATTTTGAGTTTCCGATTCGGTTAGTTCTATACTTTTTAAGGAATTTTGGATGATAAAATCGCCGAAATAAAATAATTTTACGCTTTTTGTACGCCTTATTTTTTTTTTTTTTTTTGTAAGTAGAAACAAATAACTAAATTTTACTCTAATGATTAAGGCTGTGAAATAAACCTTGAAAAATGCATTAAAAATGCTATGAAATATGCACTTAAAATACAAAAAAAGCAATATAAAATGCCAAAAAATATAGTATAAAATGCACTTAGAATGGTTTTAAATTAAATTTTTATATTTGTATTGTTATTATAGGATATTTTATAAATTACTACATTAGTAGATTCGATTTTACCACGCATAAAAATATGTTTATTTAAAAAAAGCCGGACATACTTCGCACGATGGGTGTACTTCGCACGACGGGTGGTATTCTCTTGACGGGCGTATTAAATTTTAAAGAAACGATAAATCATTTCTTCAGTAAAACGATTCTGA
>JAIPRM010005994.1:0-19498 GCA_025469315.1 Stegophylla sp. TES_Ste_2020 | reverse complement strand
AAAAAATGAGATATTTCCGAAATTTTCAAAATGCCGTACTTAACTCAAAATTGATCAAATCTTTTTGAAATTTTTATGACATATTTTCGTATATATTTTTAGTGTTTGGTAAAAATTTAAAGTCTCTACCTGCATTATTTTAGAAGTTATGGTAAAAATAATTTTTCAATTTTACGAAAATTCCGGTAACTGCATAATATTTTGCTGTTTTTCGTTAATTTTTCAACAGTTTTTCACCGCGCTTGGAAAAAGTATTGAGAAATTGGAAAAATGACCTCTTTAAAGTACCATCTGGGTGTGATTTCGGTTCTATAGAGATACTGATCGAAACTTTCGGTCAAGTATTTCTATACGAAAAAGTGTTCACAGAAAGAGAAAAAAAAAGAAAAAAAAAGAAAAAATAAAAAAAAATAAACATCATTGTAAAATCATAAGCTTCTTCACTTCGTTCAGAATCTAAAAATGATTTTAATACTAATCGGGAATTAAATAAATTTGTAATTTTATATTTATTTTTGTCGTAAAAAAAAAAAAGATACGAAAAAAATTGAATTAAAAAAATATATGTACATATTATGTACAGGTATATATTACAAAATGCAAATGAAACGCTAATCGATAAGAAAACGGGTGATTATTCCGGTCTCATCAGTTATGCGAGAACCAACAAATAATTTTATCATAATTTAAAAAAAAAAATTATTTGACCCGTTTTTAGAAAATATATTATGTGAATCTTAAAAATTAATGCACTGCACGACTGAATGCGATGGCTTCACGATCTCAAAAATATCTCCGATTAGAAAACACCGAGTTTATGTAACCGACAATGCCCGAAATAACCGTTCGGTTTTGTACCTGAATTATCCACCTGAAGTAAAAAAAAACAAAAAAATTCAAATTAGGTGACTCGGACAAAAAATCCGAATGATTGAATAAAAGTCGCATAACGCAATAACATCCGAGCCCTAGTGATATGTTTACGGTGCTGAATATTTAACCGATGAAAACACGAGTTAAAGTAAAACATGGTCATACATCATGAATATTCGAATAGACACGATTGGAAAAAGGGGGAATGGTAAATTGGATCCCAAATGACCTTATCTCGGTAAATTGGGTCCCGGGGAAAAAAAGGTATTAGGTAAGTTGAGTCCCGGTAGTAGGTAAATTGGGTCCCGGGAAAAATATTATTATTATTATTATTAAAAATGCCTTCTGTGCAGTAACCGGTATTAGTGAGAAAGAATTTAATTTATATCTGTTAGTAGAGTTTTAAAAATCGAAAAATGACCTCTCTAAAGTACCATCTCAGGAACATTACCTTTCAGAATAGATGCTACACAAAAAATATTTATAAAAAATTACATCTCTATTATTGTCAACGTCAATTATACGTGAATATACATATTATACAATATCAAAAACAAAGAAAAAATTACATTTCTATTATTATGGAATAATATCAAAAAAAAAAAAAAAAAAATATATATATATATTTAAAAAAAATTATTAAAACTTAAATTTAAATGATAATAGTGATATATATATATAATTATTTGTTTGTAATCGGTGCGTAGAATTCATTGGTGTCTGTGGATAGGTAAGTAGGTTTATAGCCGGGACCCAACTTATCTACCACCTTTTTACACCCGGGACTCAATTTACCGCTTTCAAAGGGTACCCAAATTTTCGTGGACCCAATTTACCTAGCTCTGGAAAAAGGTGTTGACTGACGTTTTCAAAACTTTTCGAGAGGTGGTAATATATTTTCGAACGTCCGAAACTTTTTTGAATTTTCGACCTAAACACACACACAGAGTTCAGACAAAATTATACGTCATAATAACACCTATACCAACCGCTTTTATAATAAGTTTGCATAAATTTGAGTGCATAAATTCCAGACCATAACAGACTTTTGTTAAATCTGAGTTTTGAAGTGACGAAATATCATCTATTTCCACTTGGCTATTACCTACTCAAAAATGACTTTCCGACCGGGTGAGTTATCAAAAGTATATTGACAAATCCATGTGCAATACCAAATTAATTTTACTACTTTCGATAAACAATAAACGATTTGACTTCGTACGCTTTTCGTTAATTTTTTGATTTATTATTTAAACGCTTTTTTAAACAAAAAAAAAAAATAGCCATAACTTTATATAACCATCGTCTAAATGAGTTGCCACGAACAATGTTTTATCCCTACCAACAGGCCTATTCTCTTCATCCGTTTGCGTCGAATGGACGGAATATAATTTAGAATCTCTGATAACATTACTCACATATTATGTCCCACATATGTATAAATAACCTGAAAAAATCTCGAAAATCTTAAGTTAACTTTTGCTTTTATAACCGTTTAAATTGTTTAAAGATAGAATTTTTATGAAACTAGTAATTTACAAGTAAAATAATATTTTCTTTTTCTTTTTTCACAATCAAAACTTCATAAAACATTCAATTTTTAATCCAGTAGAAATTTTCTTTCCACAAAATATTTCTAGCGTGATTTTCTACACGTAGTGTGATTTTCATGACAATAGGCTTGATGATCAATTTTTTATAAGTTTTTAAATTTTGGAACCCAAATGACGTTTAATCAAATAATAGCAGATTTCTCCGTCTTATTAATATGTAACATACAAATTATAGAAAATTATTACACACAACGATAAACTTTGGTCAATGGAAGAAGTCGGGCATCTAAGGACTCCCTAAATACTCCACTGCCGTCCAGGATATAATAATATTCCCAAATTATTTTCCAAAATGTAATAATAGTGAACCACAAACAAAAAATCTTATTTTTTGGGGTCGATTTAAATTTTACCAAATAATTTATATTAGGTTGTTGATTTGGGGGATTCCTTTTATTGAAAAGCTATGTTTTTATATTGAAAAAATATTTTTGGAATTTTTATATCCCCGTTAACCACATCCCTCCTACCCTTAACATTGATTTCGGCTTTTCTTCCAACGAAACCCATAAAAATTCAACCCGTTCTAACACGATCGTTAATCATTCGATTTTATTAAACTCATTCAAAGTAACTATTGTTTGAACCAGTGTTTCCCAAATTTGTTTTTACTCTACACCGCTTTGATCTCTAAAAATTTCACACCACCTCCTCATATAATTTCTTTTTAAACGAATGAACTTTTTATTTATTTATTTTTTATCATGGGTGATTTAATAATCAAAATAATATATTACATTTTGGAAAAACAGAAAAAACTTATGTGATTAATGATTATTATATAAAAAATGTATATATTTAGCGAAACTAGAAAATGTTTACCTATAAAATTAAATATCTACCAAAAATTGTATTATACTGAATTTGCTTATATTATATAATAATACTACAAAAAACACCTATGAGTCACAAATGATGGCCTTGAGGTTGATATTTTCCTACTAATGAAATAATTTATGGCTCAATAAATCTTAAATCTCCTTTTTTCTAATATTTTTAAAATACTTAATATATACATTTTGTATGACTATAATACATAATATAATTTTACATTTGGCATTATCATAACCGATGACATTTTTTTGATGATTTTAAATGTAAAAAGTAATATAATTTAAATTACCTCTCCCCATAGCACGCCCTATAGTAAAATGCACCCTCATTGTTAAAAATTTTCACAAGGATACGGTAGCGCACCAGATGGGAACCACTCGTTTAAACAAATATTATTTAAAAAAAAAACAACTATTTCAATAAAAATTTAAATCTAAATCGCATAATTTCAAAACGTTGTTGAATAGGGATTTTTTTTTTTCTTTGGAATTTATTGTTTGAAAAATCTCACTTAGACGTATCGATTTACCGCGGAGACGTGAGTCGTACTTGGGGTGCGATGCGAAACCCGTGAAACACACTGTATATATCTATACGTATAATACGAAACGTAATGTAAATAAATGTCCCGCGGAAAAAGAGAGTGCGTTTTCTCGTTTTTATACACGTCATACGCTCTATACGTATATACCGATGTGTGAGTACGTCTCGCGTTTTTGCCGCCGCGTCGGTGTGCTTAGTCACACGGACAATGAAACAGCGGTGGTTGGTCGGTGGCGGGGGTGGCAGCTATTGCACGGCCAAACGATGTCGTCGTTATTTCGTTTTGTCGTGGGTAATATAAACAAACGATGATTCCTAAGCGATTTACCGAGTATATTATATTGAAATTAGAGAGACTTCGGAGGGAGAGGTACAGATAGAGATAGAGAGAAGACGGACCCGGGCCGCCACCGAATAGTAGTCGGAAAGAGTGAAACGAAAACGATAACGGTAAAATAAAATAATACACCGCGTGGAATAAGAAGAAGAAGAAGAAGAAAAAAAACCAAGTTTTGGGATTTGATTTGTGCACTTTTCCCACACCTCGCTCCCTCGCCTACCCTCCGGGGGACGATATGAATGAAAAAAAAATACCCCCAAAAATATATTTATAATATAATACACGGACAGGGGGAAAAATTGTTTTTTTTTTCTCCAAACTGCATCGTCTGAAATTATTAGATTTATGGTTGGACGAAGCGGTCGGCGCGTTTGCGATTTTCTTTCTCGATTTTTATCTTTATTATTTTTGTTTTTTTTTTTTTTTTTACATGAATCGATCGCGGCCGCCGTTTGATATGTGTTTATTATTCGCATTATTTAATTGCAAAAATATCGTTTCGATTTTCTTAGTCTTAACCGACCCGCCCCTCTGACTCCCCGAGCTCACTGGTCACGTCTACGCCATCACCATCGTCCAATGTAGGCACTGTAGCGGGTGAAAAAAAAACGGAAGGGCTATCGCTCTTCCCTCAGGTCTATGCTAGTTTTTTTATTTTATGTATATTAACTATTATATAATATTATGTAAAAACTCACAAGACATTTAATCTCTTTGTCTGAATGTGATCTATACGTCTTCGAAGGTAAGTGTTAACCGCTATATCACTTAACTCTTCCACTAACGATAAGATAACCGGTTATCACACCTCGAAATCTTATGTCTCGATTTTATCGCCATTTTAAAATATTCAAAATGGATCTGCCAGCTGTAGTGACGTAGCTATAAATTATTATTAGGGCTGGGTTTTTGATGCAATGTCATTTTTTTCCTGCCGTTCCAAAATATAGAACCATAAGCAGAAAATGTGTTTCAGGAGATGATGAATATTTTAATTGAGTTTTTGTTTTGCAACTGTTTGCCAAATTTAACTAAAAATTTATTTTTATGGCACTTTTCGCTATTTTTAAGGAATTTTTCAAGTTTTTTTGAGCATTTTTCACGATTTTTCTAATCTCATTAAAATTACACATGGATAAATAGCTGCCAAAAGTAAACTTTTATATATATATAGTGTGTGAACACATGTATTTAACACGGCTATTTTATTTTAAATAATTAAACGTGGACGAGCGATTTCGAAACGTTTAGTATGTAATGCACTAAACTGTTACTGTTTTAATAAATACAAGCATATCGGCCCATACGCTGATGAACGCACCTGAATATAATTATGTAAATAATAAAAAATATTAAATAAATACCTAAGTATTTGTTTTATTATTATTATTATTATTATTATATTAATTAGGTATGTTTGATAACATGATTCTTATAAAAGATACAATTTTAAACTGTAATAAACTAATAAATACATTTTTAACGCATTTCTTTAATGCATTTTTCAAGATTTTTCAGGATTTTTGATTTTTTTTGTTGAATTTTTCAACATTTTTAAGATGTTTTTGATATTTTTAGAGCATTAAAATCCCAGCCCGAATTTCAGTTATTCTATTTTTGGACACGACTGAAAACAATTTAAAATGTTTATCCTTTCACTCCATAATGCCATAATTTTCGTTGAACTAGAAGTGAAAATACAGTAAATCCTGGTCGGAGATACTGTTTTTCAGCTCGACACTGCCGGATACATTGTTCATCTCCGCGCATTGTTATTGATATTATATACTATTGTATTATTTTAGCGTCGCATCGATGCTATTAGAGAAATATTACACGTATAATATATTGTGGCGACGTGATCTGGTACCATGGAAAAACCATTAAGGGTGTGTATAAACTACCCCTGTACACGGGCGTGTAAGCGTATACGGCACAGAGTGACAGAGAGAGAGAGATAGACAGAGAGAAATGGACGGAAGGAGAGGGTAAGAGGAAGGGCATCATATTATAATAAAAGAGTATAAAAGTCAAGTGTATATATTACGTATTTATGTATTATCGTGTATTATTGTTACGCGCGTCCCCTATATCGAGAAATCTACTCGTTTTTCATACCCACTATACACATATAATACATAATATCGATAACGCGTGTTATATATTATACATGTATAGTTTGTATAAAAGCGCGAAACGCAATATATTGTAATGCGCGTTCGTCCTTTAGCGTCACCGATATATGTATATTCGTGTAAATTATACGCTCGGGTGTACGTATGTGTTGTGTAATGCACTAACTGAATATTATATGTTACTGGCCGCGCGTTTTTTAGAAACTGCCGTTTTTTTTTTTTTTTTTATGGAAAAATGCCCGCGTCGCCCGAACCAGAAAAGGTTCTGTCTGTGGGTTTTTCGAAAAATCACTTTTCTAATAGATCGTTTTGTACGCGGGAAAAAAATATAAAACAAATTTAAGCTATTCACGGAAATTCTGCACCTAAAGGTATTCGCCATCGAAGTACTCGAAATTAAATGTCGCGAGCAAATTTCATAATATTCATTCACAGATTCGTGGAAAAGGTTATTAATTTTAGACCCAATATTTTATAGATCAATATACAGGAACACAGAGAACAAACAAATCATGTACTTAGGTATCAATTACTAATGGAAAAAGCAGAATTGATAATGAATTGTTTTGTTGCGTGCTTAAACTTTATTCGATAATGAGCTATTAAACAACACGTCATGACACACGTCCATGCTTCCGTTTGTAACCATTAAACAAATCACCAGTCGTATTTTTAACTATTCTCTAGGTATCCACTTCTTTATTATAGCCATACGTCCCGTTAAAATCGGGACGGTCCCTATTTTGAGCATCATATTCCCTTGTCCTGAAAAACTTTGAACTAGACGCTTTTTGTCCCGTTTTAATTCCTTCATTTACATATTATCCAATTAAAAAAAAAAAAACTTCTTACAAAAAAAAAAAAAAAAAAAAAAAAAAAGAAGGAATAAATATGAATGCAAAGCTTTTTAATGAAATCAAAATTCATTTTTTCGATTCTTCAACGTGGAATTCAAAATAAACGCAATATAATTAATAAATATTAAAAGTGGAATTTTGGACATATAATTTCGGTTTATGTAGTTGGACAAAACTCAACAGTTTTTGAGAAACGCTATTAATAATTTAAAAAAATGACCTTCTTAAAGTACCTTCTTGAGGCAAATTCTGATTTTAAAAATTTCTGCACAAAAATGTTGACAAATATACACGGAAACTTGTACACATAAGAAAAAAATTTGAAAAAAACATCTTAAAAATAACTCCTTCACTTCTCTAGGAATCTAAAAAGATTTAAAGAATCTGAGTAATATTTATTAGCTGACTGATCTAGATAAACCCAGAACTAATTTTTTTGATTTTCAATACAATTAAAAATTTTAAAATATTTCACAATGAAATGAAATGAGGAATATTATGACCAATTCACATTGAACAAACAAGAATCAACCAAAATATCTATACATTTTTTCAAAATCACAACAAAAATGAAAGTTAGCAGCAAATAAAAAGCGTTTTTAAAATATTATTAGTGAACTAACTTTATTGTTATTACGAAGACATGTTAAAATAGGGTGACCATACGTCCTGTTGTAGGATTTGTCCTTGTTTGTAGGATTGTCCTTTATTTCGGCTCAGTGTCCTGACAAATTTCTCTCAGAACGCTTTTTGTCCTGTAATTTCAAGTCTGTCCCATATTAATCCAGTTTTTTGACTTACTGTTGATTTCAAATTTTTGAAATGAAATTATTGAAAAAAAAATAATGTAAGAATCTATAAATCTTTTGTATACCATTAGATTAATTATCGTAAAATGAATTAACAATTTTTTTTTTTTTTAGAAAGTAAAGTATACAATATGTATGAATAAAGGATTTGAAAAAAATTTAAAAAGTGTCAATTTAGTTTCATTATGTTATTTTATGTTTTTCAAAATAATGTTTTTATGTGTTTAAATTTAATCTATAAAAAGTAGTTTAAAAATTATACTTTTGTCACGATTCAAAAACATAAATATATATGTAATAAATATTTATTTAAAAATATTATGAAAAATATTTTTGTTCTGTATTTTATTTTCTTAAATATGGTCACCCTATGTTAAAATGAAAAAAAATTACCAATTAATTATTTTAGAATGTATTCTTTCAATATCAGCCAAAATTATGTGTCCGTTTTTATATTTATAAATTTGGTCAATGGTAACTCAGTCTACTACTATGTGCAGTTTAAAATAAACTTTCACTATAAGTGAACTGATAAAATATTAATTATAGATGTGGCCAATAAATTAGGTGTTTTTGTCAATGTAATTATCGTAATAGTTCGTTTTCTTTTTTTTACTTTCTAAAAATAATTTTTTTTCAGTAATTCGCCTCACATTACTGCATGCCATTGATTCATTTTTAATATCTATATATAACATAATATATAAAAAAGTAATAATTTTTGTTAGAAGTATATTTTGATAGATAAATTATTTTTCGTTATTGTGCTGTTATCATTTCCGTTGTCTCCTCGAAAACACCATTACAAAAAGAGTCTATCTCGAAATAGTAATTTAGAAAGGTTCTCCTGGGAAATCATTTTCAAAGAATGAAATCATTTTTTATTATTTTATTTATTAACGTAAAGTAATAATTAGTTTGACCTGCGGTCATCGACATCAATTTAAATTAAACAGGATATTTTTGTCTATCACACTACTTTATTTAAAATTGAATAATAGCATTCGGTATTATAATATCAATTTTTAATTATTTTAATGCTTCTCCTTGACAATATCAATGCAACGACCTAAACTAATATCATTATCGGTTTATGTTCGAAAATATAAAGATTTCAAAAGACATCCCCAAATTTAAACGTCCTTAAAACCGAGGCCAAGAAACTTAACTAATTATTTTAATTCTTTAAGTCAAATTTAAATAGAAATACGTCAGTGAAGTTTAAAGTTAAAATTAGCAGGTACATCCCTTTATTTATTCATACGGTTCAAAACTGAGTAGTCGTAATGAATAATATAACAAGCATTTAAACATTTTGTGTAAGAAACAAACATAAAAAATAGCAAAAGTTTTTATTATAACGGTGACGAGTAAATTTTATAAACAGGTATCACACTCTCTTTTTCTTTTTTCTAACTCGGATAACCGACGGACCACATCCCTTTCTGTAGAGATGAAACCTTTTTCGTCTCCCGGGAACAAGTTTAACGCGCGTTCTTTGACTAGGGGTAGTTTATCGTTTGTACCATTCCGTTTGCCTCACACATTGCTGAATCTGCCAAATTCCGTTTGGCCATCGGGCGATCGGTACTCCCTTGATCACACCCTAATTGGCACATCCCTTGGATCGCACGTGATCCGTTTGTAATACCCTGTAATTTGTATTATTTTTTTTCCCTAAATATCAAAAATGCATTCGACCGCTTTCTAATTTCCGAAATATCGCTATGCCTCGACCGAGAATCACTAACCCCTAAACTGCACGGTTTTTTAGGGGAGGCATATATTTCGGTATTTTTTAAGGCATATTATTTAATAAATTAATTTGGTGCTAAATTTTCTACCGTAAAAGCATTCTAAATTTTTATTTGTAATTAAATCATTCATTAGAGTTATAAAAGACTTATTTTACAAAAGATCTTACAAAAGATTTATTTACACCTATTAGAATTCGCCCCGAAAATATTTTGTTTTCAATAATTTAAGTTACAGTGATAACGATAGAAACGATATTATAAAAAAGCGTCTTTTCGTATTTCATTTTATTCATAAAACATGATTATAATCTAAAAATATTCATGAAATTTACCAATATTTTTCTATCAAACAAATTCGGTGAAACAGAGTTAATAATTTCCATTGGTTTCGACACAATGCTCTTACGACAATTCCCGTCTACCCCTCGTATCCACCCCTGAACGAAACGAATTATTGTCACTTAAATAACACATTTATTTTTATTTAATCATTTAAAAACTAGAAGAAATATGTGCACCGTTAAGCTTTGAAGAATATAACATACTATGACTTGGCGACATTCGTGTCACCCACTGAACTAGGTTAATAAATGCACCGTCTCGGCGAATACGATTCACGAAATAACGAACGATATTTATAACTAATTCAAAAAATAATAATAATAATAATCATATTGCGTCCCGAGTGCCACGTTTTCCACTGGCGTTTGATATCACAAAAATAAAAATATAATTGTAGGCTCGCTAATAATAGTCGAGACTTGTCGTCGTCGTCTCAGCAACGTCGTAGTCGATGCGTTTCGTAAGAGTAGATAAAATCGTTTTCAGAAAAAAATATAAAATTAAATCTATTTCATTCGGTCACTGTATTCGTTAAAACCGTCTTTCTCTATCTGTTTCTCACTGCGACACCCCAACTTAAATCCGAATCAATGACTCTAACGATTTTTGTTTGTTTTTTTTTTTTTTTTTTTAAATAGTAACAAATCAATTATGTCGTTTTTATGCAAATTATCGAATTTATTTTATACGTAGGAAGAAATATACAAAAAATAAAAAAGATCGCACTGCGCATTTTAGGTATTGTTCGCTCCTCGAGTGGAGTAATCTTGTGGGTGTGTTGAAGAAACGATCAATCATTTCTTCAATTAGACGATTAGTCGATTTTGAACGGAGCTCCAATTTATTTAATACAATTTTATTTAAAAATTTCTAAATCTAATTTAATGATAACAAAGACGTTTTTTTTTTTTTATTGGGCTAGTTTTATACTTCACTATTAACTGAGAAAAGTAAAAAGGTGTTAGAAAAAAGTTTCCAATTTTTTTTTTCGTATTTTCAAAATTTTCTTGTGCTAAAATATTTCTTATACCATTTTCTATCTGTATCCAAATTTTCATGAAGTTTGGATTAAAAAAGATAGTTTCCGAGTCTTTTTTATCAAATTTTTAGAAATGTTTCCCAAATTGTGAGAAAACTGTTGATTATTACGAAAAATGACCTCTTAAAAAAACTATTTAGAGGCAATTTGTGATTCGAAAAGTTGCTAGTCGAACTTTTGAATAAGTATTTTTGCACGAAAACGGGTGCAAATAATTTAATAATAAATAAACTTCACTGTAAAAACTTAGCTTCTTCACTCCACCCAGAATCTAAAATAAAAAAATATTAATATTTGTTTCATTAAAAATGTTGATATTAATTGAAAACTATTTTAATTGGGTACTTAAGTAAAAAAGATATAAGATAATAAAAAAAAATTGTCACACTATATGAGCAAATTATCGATAAAGTTAAATTTATATAACATCACCTTAAATGATAATGAATGACACGTTTGAAATTAAAAGTAGAAGCAATATTTTCGATGCGATCGCTTAATCGTAGGTTTTATTTTTTAAAGAAATCTAAAATGACTTAATTGATTTTATCTGTTTTTGACTTTTGAACACATGTTATAAATAATAATAATAATAAAAAAGATTGTGGTTATTCATATTTACTTCATTACCTATTTATTCTAAAATCTAAGTGTATTATAAAATATAAATAATTAAAACCAAAAAAAAAATGTTCAAAATAATAAATAGTTTTGCATTATGTTTAAAAGTTTAAATACATTTTTTCAGTGAGAATTTACACATTACAATTTACATAATACATGATTGAATCGGTAAAACGATAATTTTTTTACAAGACATGCTTTTTTCGTGATATAATTTTTGCCTCATGGGGAACGGGAAAACGCATAAATATCAATTAAATTTTGGGCATCGAGGTCGGCAAAATTTACTACCCCTCTACTAGAATGACGGGAACATCTGTTATAGAACGTAGACTGTGTACAATGATAATTGTACATATATACATAGCTATATGAATTATATATTTATACGCGAATGCGTGTGCTCGAGATGAAAAAGTTTTTACGTTTCACAAAAATGCTCCTTCTACGGGCGAATCTATTCGGTTGAATTTTTATCCTCGTCGTCTCTGGGAGCAATAAACGTAACAATAGGATTAATATTGGATGAGTTTACGGAGCAAAAAAATACGGAGTAAACAAAAAGAATTTCCCACTTTTAAAACTATAAGCGAAATTTTTTTATTGTTCGACCAGATAAAACTTTCTCTTTTTTTTTTTTAACCCTTTTTAATTTAAGGATAAAACTGTTCTCGGTACAACATCGTAAAGTTGTTCGAGTACAAAACGATTTATATGAAAAACCGATTAATCCTTTAGGGAAGTCTTCAAATGCATTATAGTGATAAAACCAATCCTTTGATAACCTCAAAAAAATTCCATGGTATTAAATATTCTCCTTGATAATACCCTCTAGTGTCGCCAGAGACTAAGTATGAAGTCGTCTATAACTTATAAGTAGCGTAATTAGTCAGTCAGGCTAACATCTAATTGACAGGTTCTCGAGCATATTTTGCCCACCGCCTCGCTTGGGATTCAAATATTGTCTAGAGCCCCTCTCACCATAATTTTTAAACTAACCGTCGGTTACACATCGCAAAAACACCTACCTTTTTGAACGTGCCATTTCTTATTATTTAGTTGAAATTCAAAATTTTAAATAAGCTTTTTTTACTGAAATTAAAGAAACTCATACATAATGAAATGTATAGTTATTTTTATTAAAACTAAAACAAACAGCTTTGAATTTAATATTTATTAATTTACTTATCTAATCTTAATGTCCAGGGTAAGGAAGACTGAATTTTAACTAAAGACATAATATATTGTAACGTATTTCAAAATGGTTCATTACTCGACGGCCATAGTATACAGTGTAGTAGGTCGTCGTAATACGCGATTATCATGAGTGGAGGCCTCGAGGGGGCGGCCATTCTGTAAAACAGAGCTCGCCCGCGCGTTTAAAAATACACGTCGCCACCGCCGCTCGAAACGCTTACGTCCGCGGCGTGCGCAGACTCGAGAATTTAAATAAATCTCGAGCTTGTCCACCTTAATGGACGTTTGTGTGTGTGTGTGTGTGTGTGTGTGTGTGTGTGTGTGTGTGTGTGTGGGTGTGTGTGTGTGTGTGTGTGTGTGTGTGTGTGTGTGTGTGTGTGTGTGTGTGTGTGTGTGTGTGTGTGTGTGTGTGTGTGTGTGTGTGTGTGTGTGTGGGTGTGGGTGTGTTTGTGTGCGGAAACAGTGCCAACACTTGGAAACGAGGTCTGTGAGCAAAATATGTACACTCGCAGCAGCTGCAGTCTCTCTCTAGCGCGAAGCTTGTTATAGATACATCCGGGGCTTAAAATGTCACTAAGTACCCGGAAATGGGGGAAGGGAATAGAGCTGGACATGATTTTAAATTCTTTGGATTTTTTAAATCCAAAATCCAATACGGATTTCAGATTTTAAGCATCAGCTCATAAAGGTTTTAGGTTTTTGATTTTGAAAATCTTATTCACAAAAATTTATTAGTTGATTTTAAAAAATTATTACGAATTTGGTTTTTCAGTAGTTTAAACAATATAATAGTATTAACAATTGATTGTTGGTGGGAATTCTAAATTTTTGGATTTCAAAATAATTGTTTAAAGGATTTGATTTTAGGATTTAAAAAATATTTTATATGGTAGTTAAGGAATTGGATTTTAAAAGTCAATCTTTTGAGGATTTTTGCTCAGCTCTAGGAAGGAGTAATGATTTCTAAACGTGTTTTGTACGAGAAAATGCTCCACAAGTATATTCAGTTCCTCGTTTTGGAAAAATATTCAAATATTTTAAGCTTAATATCATGTCTACTTGTTAGTTAAGATTGACTCATCTCATCATTTTTTACTATTAATTCCAAAGCTTTGCACCTAAATTATTCCGAATCCGTTACACCCCTAAAAACCCTCAAATTTTTCAGTACCCGAAACCTTTATAACCTGTTTTGTTTTTTATGTAACACCATTATTGATCAATAACTCGAATTAAAAAATCGAGTTAACTCGTAACCCGAATAAATATTTTATTTTTAAATTTGATGCAATGAATTAAATACTATTCTGTCATTGATTTTCTTTTCTTAAAATGTTTTTAAGAAAAAAAAAAAAATGTAAAAACCATTAGTTATATTTAATTTAACTATAAATTGAAATGAAATAGCATTTATTATCCAATTGTGCCTGAAAAGATGACCGAATATTTTTCCACTCCTACCTTTAATGGTAGTTAACACAATCATTTTTTACCCAAAACGGTTTAATACACAAGGTGATTTTTTTAATGTGCTCACCTCCTTTTTTAACTGCAAACATACAAAAAATTTGAATTCTTTTTTATGTTAAAATTACTATAAAAACTATGTTTTCCGTAACTCACTTTTTTCATGTCACCTTAAGGATGTTCTGTAGAGATACAAACTTTTTTTTTCTCAAATGGCAACCTCCTACTTTTACCTCCTATGTAGATTATATATCTGTGATCAGTACCGATAACGTTCCTTTTAAAAATGATTTGGTCCGTATTCTTATTGCTCAATTTTTTTTTAAAAAAAAAGGTATTTTTGTTTTTGTTCTTCACTCGGGGAATGAAAAGGTTCAATATAACTTTTTAGAAATTGAAAATATTATAAAAATATTTCATATTCGATAAAAATAAAAAAGAATTTTGTTCAATAAACTTTCGAAGGGATTAAAGTCAAAATATTATGTTAGGTTCCTTCCAAACACCGTTCGTATGTACATTGTGGCAATATTGTGATTCGAGAACCATAATATTATGATAAGTACGACTAGGTCAGGAATTTCATGCGTTCATACTTTATTATTTTTTTTTTTAGTTTAAAAAGTAGCTGCACCTAAGCTATAAATATGAATCTAATCCTAACGAGTTGAGTTGAATTTATTTTGGCACAATTTTGGTTCTTTGAACACTTTTTCATTATATAGTAAATATTTTATAATATTTTTAGGAAATGCAATACAAAATTAATATAATTAAACATGTTATAATTAAAATGCATAATATTAACGTCATAAATATTATTCGAAAATGTGATTTAGATATTGAACATTTTATATTTCTGTACATCAATTTAAAAAAAAGTGTTATTATTAAAAACTAAAAATATTTTCACATTTCTTGGATATATTTTGAGCTCATTAGTTGTCTAACGTAATTTTTCTTTTTATAATTTAGGTAATATAGAAACATGTTAAAAAAATAATTGCATGGATAACAAAATAAAATTAATAATATAATACTAATTATAAATCATAAATTTCTGTATAATATTTGGTGAGTATTGGTTAAAAGTTAAATTTATTAATATAAAACTAAATTCATTTAAGTCGTATAGTAAAATAAAAATTTGAAACTTGTTTCAATTTATCTTCGTATATTTTGAAAATATTTTAAATAAAATTATTTTCAGTGACACAATTCCGAGATCTAATCAATACATTCCTAATTACTCATAGTATACGTGACGAAAGTGGGTCCCTACGTTTAAATTCGCACGAAAATTGGCTCTAGACCTTCTTTTTTTTTTTCATTTTTTTTTTTTTGACCTGTTTAAAATCGTTTGCTACACCGCCACATCGACGTACCCATATCACAGTAATTGTGATTATCACGACAGACCCATCGTAATCGCCCGAAAATAAATATATGGTACATAATATGGGGTGACCATACGTCCCGTTAAAAACTGTTTTATCAATTTTTTTGGCGGTTTGTCCCGAGAAACTTTTTAGAAAGTGGTCCCGTTTTAATCCCGTCATTTCATGCGCGTAAACGAAATTATCATAATGCCACAGATAAAAAAAAAAGTAATATTATTTTATTTTTGAACATTGCAATGTAATATAAATTCTATTTTTAGATTCTTTAATGGCTGAAACAGAAGTCAACATAAACGCATTAGTATTAATTATTTAGTGCGAATTTTTTTCACAACATGTAAATTTTACTTTTAACTTTCAAAGGTGAAACCTTACACATATTGTCGTTTTATCAAGGCACAGTAGTCACCAGATATTAATGATCTCACTTAAGTATTGTGGTATCGGAAAATGGCTATAATACCAAATTTAGAGATGATTGTAGGAAAGAAAAACGATAAATGTTTTTAAGGATCTAAGTGACATTTAGAAACTAACAGTTATGGATAAATCCAGAAACTATTGCAGCAATAGGGAAAATATTAAGTAAAGGCATTGGTATGGAAAGAGATAATCGATTTATTGTTTCTGCAAATATAGAAATCATAATTTAAAAATGAAATGATACTGAAACATTTTTTTTAGCTTTCATAGAATCAGCAAATGAATAACTGAAAAATATAACACAATAAATTAGAATGCAGAAAATTGATATCGACCCGATAAGAGTCAGACAAGATATCAAAAACAAAAAATTTAAGTCACATAAAAATAACAGTTAGTAACAAATGATGAGTTTTTCTAAAATATAAATAGAATTAAAAAGAAAAAAAATATTTAATTGTCATTATAGAGACATGATAAAATATAAATATTACCAAAAAATTGTTTAGGGTGTTCTTTTAAAGTTCAACTTAAATATCTTATCCTGTTTTCCTTTCTTTTTTTTTGTAAATATGGTCACCCTAATATAATATAGATTACATAAGAACCCTTTGACCACGCGCACGTGTCCACCACTTAATCTCCACATTCCGTGGCCACCGGTACGTCATTATATATAATATAATACGCAGTTCGCATATTTTTTCTTTTTTCAGAGGTCCTCGAGCCGTCTGAGTATGTCGTAAATATACGTATTATGTTTCATTCGATCTTCATTCGTCGCGAATTTCGACGTCTCAATGACGTCTTTAGCAATATTTCACGCTCATATAATGTAGTTTCAACAGTTCAAAACACCAGAGAACCTTTATTATAATATCGTTATAACGTTGGCGTTTGTCAGTTTTTATTTTCGTAATTGAAGAGCTGCGTGAAAAAAACAAGACTACTCCACTTTCATAAAGTGTTCCGAATGAGCAAAATAAAATTCTTTATTTCATTTACTAGTGGTTCCCAAATTGTGATCTGGTGACACCCAATGATCCGTGGGTCGATGTCAAGGGGTTCGCAGCTGTGTTTGGCAGTATTAAACCAATGATTTTTATAGCTTTTTTCAGTAAATGTGTATTCATAGTATTTCAAATAGTTGTGTAGAATTAAAATAAATCATAAAAAGAAAGATATTTTTCATAGATTTGAATAATAAAAAAACTGAAAAAAAATATAAGTTTTCTTATATAAGTTTTGACTTAGTTGCGACCTGCAAAGTTTGATAAACAAAAATAAATACATAACTTACAGAAACTGTGTTGAATACTTAAAAAAAAAAAGTTAAAAATCAAATTAAATTAATTATAATCAGCGTTCAATTATTACTCGTGCAGTTATACAAAATATCTCTTTGTGACATAAAAAGATGATTTTTACTTCCAAAAAAGTGTTAATTTAAACATAATCAAAAATTTACATTATTTGTTTAAAACTACTTACATAAAACTTTTACTTTTACTGATGATTAAAACACACACATATTCTTAAAACAATGTGATTTTATCTTTATTTTCGGCACATATCAACCCTCTTTTGAGCTCACAAAATATAACATAAGTACCAAAATGTTCAAGTATTGTTATCATTAATTATACAACATACTCAACTGGGATAAAAACCTTAATGACTATAAAGATTCTAATTTTTTAGAAAAGCTAAGAATTTTGAATTAAGAAAATAAAATAGATTAAATTTTTAACGTACAACAATCGTTAGAAATTTTTGTCATCATCATACTCGTGTTATATTGATAATATTTTGATTTTGGTTTATTGGGTTTCGGTTCTATGAACTATGAAAATATAAGTTTCAATAAGGGTGGTATTTCCGAATTTTTCTTCAGAGACCCATTCCGATCTGTACCACACAATATCGTTTAGAAGTACTTTATTTTAATATAATATAAAAGTGCAAAAAGTACGTCACATATAAATCATGTCACGCGTTTTGATATTTTGTATTCCGATTCCCTTTATTGGATCATATTACAAAACCTTTCACATGCGTTTTGAATAATGTAAACATTATAACATTGAAAAAAAATGCAAGTAACAATTTTTATTCGCATTTAAATATTAATATAAAATACATGATTGTTCCGTTTCATTTCGTTTTAGATTGTGAATGGCATGAAAAAGCTAGTGTTTTTACAATTATATATATTTTTTTTCGTGCTCTGTATACACATTTAGGTACTTTTAGAAGACCATTTTACGATTCCTTGATAGTTTCTTCAAAAATTGAGAAAAAATACCTAAAATTTGCTAAAAACACTATTAAAACTATATGTTTTTAATCCAAATATTATGAAAAATTTATAACAGATAGAAAATAAAATGAACAATATTCCGAAAGAAGCAAATTTTTAAGTTGTGAACTACTTTTTTTTCTTACAGACACTTTCTTTCTATTTTCCAGTTAATAGTGTAATATAATACTGGCTGTTTTTTTTTTTCCAATACACCCACCAAGAATATCGGATCCCGTGGAGCAAAAAGAAAACCCATGATGCGAACTGTGCGCTCGGTAGTTTTTTTATTTCGATTTTCTCCTCCGTGTCAGTGTGCATCGGACATGCACGCAGAGATGCCAATTAAATTCACTCGACACGCGGATGTCAGTGCAGCTCGAACAAGAGCGGGCACCGTTATAAATTATAAGAGAAAAAAAAAAATGATGTTTAATGGACGTCAGTGCAACGTGTTCGATCTGCGTACAACGAGTATACGTTAAGCGGCAAAAGCAATTTAAATATTTGGCAGACGAGTCGAGCTGCAACAAACGTGGCGTACGAATGGTATGCGTGCATTTGCGCCATGTTCAATGTCAGTGAGAAAAAAAAAAACGTTTTGAATGTGCAAAAAAAAGGAAACGAGAAAAAAATTGCGAGTATAAACCGAACGAATTAAACGAAAGAATTTCAACGTCGTGCACAAGACGGGAAACACAATATTATAAAAATCACACGTAACATGTATGTGCGCCGGTGTTGGGCGTCATAGGACAACATTAATCTTGATACATTATCTAGATAAAAAATGTATTATCTTTTATCTTATCTAGATGTATTAAATTAATGTTTATTTGATGCGTTGTTTTGCATAAATTATTGTGTCAACCAGGCGCGCACTCAGGAATTTTTTTTGGGGGGGGGCTTACATTTTTTCTTACTTTTCCTCACACTCAAATACACA
>JAIPRM010005993.1:0-19499 GCA_025469315.1 Stegophylla sp. TES_Ste_2020 | reverse complement strand
AAAAACGCACAGAATCGTATTCTTAAACATGGCAATGTCGCATTCTAACACAATAGGAAATTGGGTCCAAAAAAAGGTCGAAAAAAGGTAACACCGAACAATGAACGCGCGGAATCGTGTTCTACCCATATACTTTACAGCTATGGTATCAATACAATAAAAATTGTGCTGAAGGAGTAAGGTAAAAATGTAATTACATTTATATGAAAACGATGAGCTTTCAGTGGCGGATACAAGGGGAGGGCAATAGAGGCAATTGCTCCCCCCGTTCACAAAATAGATTTTCTGACTGTAAAAAATAATAAAAATGTATAATAATTTTTTTTCTTTATACTTGTTTTTGTATCTTAACAGTCGATAATTAGTTATCATTTTTTTTTGACATTTGTTGAAGTAGTTTGGCTCTGAATAAGAATTACACCCAACACCCAAAATTTATTTTACATCATCTTTTTTATTTTTTTTTTTGTTATTTAAAATTGCCCCTCCCATTCATGACGTCTATATCCGCCCCTGTGAGCTTTATTCTTGCAAATAATTTAAAATCGTTTTAAGATTTATCATTAAATTCTCTTTAGTGATATTGTTAAGTGAAACAATATTTTACTGTCAGTAAAGAATTTGAGTTACATAGAATTACATCAAAATATAAACTGTGTATCATATTTGTGTAACAAAACGATGAGAAAGATTGAATTTTTGTTAAAACAATACCATAGAGGTCAAGACATCACAACAAAATATAGTTTAAGCAATTCAAGTTAATTATCGTTTTGAAGTATAATGCTTACAAGCAAGGACATATGATTGCAATCAACATAAATCATGTCAAAAAAAAAAAAAAACAAAACAAAACACTTTAATGGATATAAGTTCTCTGACTTTGTTTTTCCTTTATGTATTTTAAATGATTTTTTTTGTAAGGAGTCCTCTTAGGAATTTGGATTATAGTCTTTTAGAATATTGCAAAAAACTACCGACAGAGACCTTTGGAAGTCGATATTTGGAAAATCCGACGCATCGACCCGGATCCTATTCCCGCGGGAGACGAACTACGTGTTGGCGTTATTTCACACCATTATAAATAGTAAAAACAAGAAATATTTCTTGATGTTTTTTTTTTTTTCAGTATGTGATAGATGGTACAAAGTTTCTATAAGCAAATTGTTTTTTTTCTTTTTTTAACTCTTCAAACAGTTTTTTGTTATTATTATTATTTTTTTAATGATGTGACAATAATTTTTAAATGCAATGCATAGCTGTATATTATTTAGATCAATTATTAAAAATTGGTAAAACATTGAAACAAATTTCAAGTTTATTCTTTGGTCTCTAGGATACTCGTAGTGGATGTAAGAAAATTTTACAACAATAACAAAAAAAAAAAAAAAAAAATGGTATCATTTACCATTTGTGTGTGATTTCTGATGTAAAAAATAACTATTAGAAACTTTTGGATAAATACTTCTATACAAAAGGAAAAAAATTAAATAAAAAAACAAACGTTATTGTAAAATCATGAGTCTCTTTGTTCCGTTCAGAGTTTAAAAATTAATAAGAAAAAATAACCGGACTTCGCATCATGGGTGTTCTTCAGTCCTTTGGTGGGATTCGGTGAATGCATTAAATTTTAAAAGAAACGATAAATAATTTCTTCAATAAAAACGATTCTGTGTCGTTAAAAATTCAAAAAATAATATTGTAGAATCCTCTAAAAACACAATGTACAACTTAAACTCTGTCATTCTCGAATTCCAAACAGAGCAATTCATTATTGCCTTAAAATAAAATTACTATACACAATCGGTTAGGGCTGCCCATTTGAGCTAAACAAATCGGTAAATAGTTGACATTTACTATACTCTTATTACTTATTATTTACTTATTTATAAACTATAAAAGTTACAGCATTTTGTTTCTAATATATGAGTACTTACTGTGTTTATCGTCATATCAAAACAAACATGTATCGTTGTATCGTTCGGAGAAGAATAGTTTGTGTAAGTTTTCTCATAACTTCGATTGTGGAACACACATTCGTTTAATCATGTTCCATAAACTCCTAACATTATTTAAAGTTATCAGAAATTTTATTTTAAATTGTGATATGGATGCTAACGATTACAAATTCAGCACAATGGAAATTTTTCCGTCTCAGAAAACCAACCCACTTAAAAATGTTTTAACCGTTTTAAACTGCTTTTTACTGTTTAAAGGTCAATTTAGTCTTTACTAAACTGTTTTTATACTATTTTTATAATTTTATTTAATATTTCAAGAGAATTAACGTTTGGTATAATATTATGTATAAAGATATATAATTCAATTTCAGGTGCAAGGGGGGGGAGGGGTAGAAAGTACAGGGGGCCTGTCCCACCTTCGCTACGCCCATGGAATATTAGCCGGACATACTTCACACGATGGGTGTTCTTCGCACGACGGGTGGGATTCTCTTGACGGGTGTATTGAATTTTAAAGAAACAATAAATCATTTCTTCAATAAAACGATTCTGAACGAAGGAAGTTATAATATAAAGTAGTTTTTTCCAAAAAAAAAAAAAATTGAAGAAATGAGAAATTCAAAAAATGACCTCTCTAAAGTACAATCTAAAGGCAAATCCTGTTTCAAAATTTTACTGATCGAAACTTTTGGACAAGTATTTCCATACAAAAAGTTGTACACAGAAAAAAAAATAAACATTATTGTAAAAACACTAGCTTCTTCATTTCACGCTTCGTTCAGAATCTAAAAATTAATTTGGAGAAATATGGAAAGTGGAAAAGAGAATGGTATTTCCTTTGTGGAGGAAAAAGGATTTTATTTATTTTTTTTTTTTTTGAGGAGAATGGAAAAAAGGAGGAAAATGAAATCTGATTTTTGGAGGAAAATGGTCCAGCCCGATTGAAAATTAACCTCAAACGCCACCTCGGGAATATTCATCTCCGCCGCCGTCCTTTCGGAATTCGGCTCTCCCGTCATACAGGTGAATTATTATAATAATAATTCGTAATCCCGGCCGGGCAGGTACGACGCAAACACCGAACAAAACTAACCTAACCGTGCGAGGACTCTCTCCGAGAGTGAACGAGAGAGCGACGGAGTCGGCGAACACAGATACTGTAAGCCGAGTAATGTAATGCGCATTATACCGCCGCCGCGGCCAATTATTAATCTGTTCCTTCGAACACTAAGGTGGAGAGAGTATTATTCGCCCACGGTCGAGTGACGACCGAAAAAAGTTGACGGCGGCGGTGGTGTAGCCAAGAAATACCGTTTTCGAAGCAGCCGCAGGGGCATATGTATAGATTTTGAATGGGAGGGGTTCAAAAGTTAAATTTTCGAATATATACACGTGAGTCACGGAACATAAGTTTTGAAAACATTGTGCTAAATAAAAACTTGGTAAATATGGTTTGTAGAAGTTATTTTTCAATATTCTCAAGAGTTTATATAAACGTAAGGAAAACCATCGTAAATTTGAGTAAAATATAATATGCAAAAACATATTTTCTTCGTTAAATATTAGCACTATTTAGTTGGTACTAAAAAAAATAATGGTGCTAGGAACATGAAATCATTTGAAATATTCACCAAATTATGGTAAAAAAAAAAATAATTTACAGTATTTTTTGAATTAACTAAAAACTAGAAAAATCTGAAAGCATCTGGTTTGAACACATTTTGAGTTCTGAATGGAGTGAAGAAGCTCTAGTGTTTTAACAATGATGTTTCTTTTTTCTTTTGTTTTTTATTTGTACACATTTTCGCATGGAAATATTTGCTCAACATTTTTAAACAGCTATTTTTTTGATCTGAAATTATATTTAATTGGTACTTTTATAAGGTCATTTTTAAGTTTTCTCAATAATTTTTTTCAAAAAATGAGGAAAATCTGTCGAAAAATTGATTATAGTCAGCAAAATATGTGATAAACAAGATTTTCATAAAATCGGTTTTATTGATTTTGCTATAACACCGAAACTAATAGTACAGTTAAATTTGGTTAACTCGAAGTTGAAGGGACCGGAAAAAAAGTTCGAGCTATCCAAGAATTCGAGTTATCCGAATTTGAAGAAATTTTAAAACAGTATAAAATATATATATATATTAATTCCTATGTATTTATTATAAATAAAGTAATGTAATAAATAAATAAATAATATTAATTAAAATATGTAAATACAGAGGTACATGAGGGAAATATCATAATTATTTTATAATGTTAATAAAACTAAAAACTTCGAGTTATCCACGAAAATATTCGAGTTAAACAAGATTTTTTCACATTGTTTATATAGGAAATTCTAGGGACCGGAGAAAAAGTACTAGAAACTCGAAACTTTCACCCATTATCAATAATTGTGCAATACAAAATTTGTATTTGTAACAATTTTTTCAAAAAAATCTGATCCCTTTTGGTGTAAATATACTATTTTGGAATTACCTTGTGTTTTTTTAGGTTTAATTTTTGACTACTTTTTTTAATACTTTAAATTTATGCTGAAAACATCGAGATAGATAAGAAATACTAGAGCGCGTGCTAGGATAGTAAAAACGGTCAACCGGTAAAATGTTATCCCCACCACTGTACGGCAAAAACCAACAAAAATATTATTATTACGTACACTGATCATGCGCCTTTTGACTCTTTTGTATTGTTTTACGTTAAGTTAAGTACTAATATTATTTAAACCTTTACACCTAACCCTTACAACCTTGTTGTCTGTGTCCATATTATTTTAAATATTTTTCTAAACAGCACCTAAATATGGTTATTTCATGTGCTGGTCAAGCTATATATTATTATTGTTATTATCGTACGAGTGTTGTGTTTCCTGCATTTTATTTAATGATTAAGCCTCGATAATTTTAGTATGACATTGTACAATATTTTACTAAGTATTATTAATTATAAATTATGAGTATTTTATTATGAGTATTGAGTAATTATGAGTAATTATGGAATTATGTTATTGAAATTAACATTCGAATTGTAAGGTTTGGTTATGGCATTTTAAAACCGAGTGCGAACACAATATGTACATGTACAGTTAATAATTTATGATTTTATTATAAAATATAATGGACAAATGACATCATATTATATTTCATCATTGCAAATTGCAATTTCGGATTACAGGTGAGTTATATTTTATGTCGTAAGCGACAATTTAATTATTTAAATGAAAATTGTTTATTTAGTTTTTAAACTGACAACATCTGATAAAGTTTGTACATTTAAATGTAATATTCTAAACATAATATTTGCTATAATACATGAAACCCATAAAATGTGAATTCAATGTACAAAATCAACATTAAAAAAAATAAATAAAAAAATACAGATTTTAAAGTTACTCACTCTCCTGAAAAGTTATAAAATGGAGTAAACGCATTTTTGCTTGGAGAAGTCGTATAGTTTAGCATGATAATATATGAATATACAGCAGTATCTAATGCAAATTAACATTTTCTTTTTCTTTTTTACAATAAAAACGTACTAGAAAATAGGAACTATGAAATAACTTAAATTTCCTGGGAGCATAATATAATAAATAATGTATTTTCATACAGAAATTCATCTACAATATAACAACTAGTATACACAGGTATTTATGTTTAGTTGATTTTATTAAAGATATAAGTTAAGTGACATAAAACAATACAGAATAAATTAAGAGTTACATTAATAAATAAATGACAAAATGTATCATAGGTATTTATAATAATCTATTAATAAGAATGCACTCTGGAATTGTTAATTAATATACAAAATATCATTAAAGTGGGTTTTCATTTTTGTGATAGATATAAAATTTTAAATGATTTCTAATAGTTTTTGAGCTTTTAAGATGACTAATATTACTATTAACATTATTTTAACATAATAATAATAATATATGTTTATTTTCACCAATTAATATAAATATAAATATATATATAAAGAGTATAAGTAATAGTTAAATTTTGGTTTTCTTTTGGAAAGCAAAAGCTTGTGCTGAAAAGAGAGATTTTGTGATACAGTAGAATAAGATTTAAATTTAAAATAATATAATGTAATTAGCTATTCGCATTTAAACATTATCTAAGAAAAGAAACTTAAAATAACAGTTACTGTGACAAAACGTTAGACATATATTTTTTATACATTAAGAAGCTATTAAAATTATATTTTATACAATATTGAATAAATTTATATTTAGGGCTTTGTTGACCAAATACAGTATTCATTTTAGGGATGATAACAAACAAAATATGTTTTTAGTGTATAATGAGTTTAAATTAAGTATCTCTAAATCTTTAAATAATTTAACTGTAGGATATAAAGCAAGTTAATTAAAAATAAATTTGAGTAGTGAGTTTAAGGTGGTTTCAAGATTCCTTTAATGAGTATGATAAGTTCTTCTCCAAATAGAAATTGAATTAGTGCAACATATTATGTCAATTTTTTTAGTTTGAAGTTAAGAATAAATTTAAGAGAATTTGAAACATAGAAAAATTTTCTTAGTAAATTATTGATATAATTAGTGTATGTACATCCCATTTTAAATTCTCATCAATAAATAAACCAAGGTATTTAATAGAACTAATTCTATTCAATTCTTTACATTTGCAAACAATATTTTTTAAATTACTGTTGATACAACTATTAGTGTGAACAAAGATTTTGTATTTATCTAAATGTATACATTTTTGAATACCAAAGTGAATTTTAATCAGTTTTTTCTCTATTTAATCTCAAGTGAATTATTATCAAGCCAATTTTTAACAATGGTAAAACTTTCCTCAGCAATTTTATATAAATTATTTATACATGGAATTTTTAGTAACATGACAGTATCATCAGCAAAGCATGTTATAATTTTACTAGGAGTTTCTTGATTAAGATGTCTGTCCGTTAATATAATATATCAAAAATAGTATAGGACCAAATACTGTACCCTGTGGTACAGAGTATTCAGATTCTTGTTCATTGCTTAGTAGTTATCTATTTTTACTCTTTGTACCCGACCGTTAAGGCATGACTGAAATAATCTGTAAGCAGCACCTCTTATTCCACAGTAATAGAGTTTATCAAGAAGAACATTGTGATCAACTGAATCAAACGCTTTCTTAATGTCTAAAAAAAATTCCAAGAACTTGATGCTTATTATCTAGATTTTCATATTATATAAATTGGGTGTTTTCATATAGTGCACTATTGATCGAGAGGTTACTTCGAAAACCAAATTGATTATTGTGAAAAAATTTATGTTTATCCAAGAACTCTATTAATCTACTCTCAAGGCACTTTTCAAATATTTTCGACAGAGTTAATGTAACCGAGATGGGCCTGTAATTAGAGCATTTCGTTTTATCACCATTTTTACAAACAGGAATAACTACTAACTCTTCAAATAGCTTAGGGAATTCTTCTTTAGAAATTAAAATATTGAATATAATAGATAAAGGTACAGCTATATAGAAATTAAAATTTTTTATATCGTTCAACAGGTTAAGGACTTCAAGTGGTTCAATTAATTTTAAAAATATAGAATCAGAAATATAACAGTCCTTGTTAAGTGTATCAAAGCTTGTAAGTTGACAGTTATTACTTTTAATGTTTTTAGAAATTACACTACCAACTTAAGAAAAAAAACTATTAAACTCATTAGCTATGTTTAGCTTACCAGTTATTTTTTCACCTTTATTATTTATTAAGGTGTTAATGGGTGTTATATTCTTTGGTTTATTACTATGAGATACATATTTAATATTAAATTTCATATTTTTTTTTTTTTGAGTCGGATCCAGCAAGTTTTATAAGTTTATGATAGTAAAAATTCCTGGCTAGCTTAATAGTATTATTTAACGAATTTCTATAATTAACATATTTATGTTTAAGTAACATATTAAAAGGTCATTTGCTTAACTTGGTAAATAGTTTTTCTCGGTTTCTAATTGATGTAATTAAACCTTTGATAATCCATTGTTTAATTTTTTTATATTTAGAGTTATACTGTTTAAAATTGGTTGAAGATAAATTAATAAATGAGTTTAGAGCCTCGATAAATATTTCAAGTACAACATCTACACTATTATTAGTCATATAGCCAATTCCAATTTTCTCATTATTAATTAGCATATTAAGATGATCAAAATTAATAAGGGTCCGTTCTCTATCATGATCGCAGTCTATTGTTTCTCTGAATTTTTATAAGTTGTTAATAATAAAAGCGCTAAAGTGATCAGTTATATTAGATTTAAGAATATTTATGCAGTAAATACACTTGGGTCAAACATAGCGCGATCATTTATAAATTGTACAGTTGTATACGGTTTTATAAAAATGTGATGAATACAAGTTTTGGAATTCACACTAACTGTAATAAAATCATTAATAATTGTTGAAGTATATCCAAATTTGGCCATAGTATTTAAATAGGTATTAGATTCTATAGAGCTGGAAAACAAGTTGATATTGATATTGCTACAAATTATTATACGATTGCTTTTAAAATTATTATAAGAAAGATAATCGTGTAATGTAGTAATAAACATTGTGATTTATATATATACCTGTAACTGTAATATATTGAAACCCACCTTTATTCACAGATAATTATTTAATTGAATTACAATTATTGTCAATAACTTGAGTAAAATTATTATCAAGTTTACATTCATTACTAACTCAGTACAGAAACTCCGTCAGATTTATTTATAATTCCTAAAGAATGGAATATTTGGTAAACATTAAATTTTATATCACACTCATCTTTCATCCATGTCTCACTTAATAATATTAAATCAAATCGATTATTTATGGAACTCAGGTATACAATTAATTAATTAATATATTGTGCTTTAAGGCTACTAAAATATTCATCCAAAAAATACTAAAACAATTATATTTAAATTTTATGTCTTCAATACTAATGACAGCTGATAGAGTTTTAATATGATTAAAATTATGTAACAAAATCATGATAAAGGTTTTATGTTGTTTGTTAAGCACGATCTAAAAAGATGAATTTTTTATCTATCATTGGCAACATTGTCTCTATGAACAAATTATGTATATTCGAAAACATTGCGGTTAATGGCAGTTCATCACTAAACCCACAAATGTCTTTAACATAAACAATACCCGGGTTTTTCACAACAACAGTTTCGAGTAATTTGGCCATTGGGCTCAATATTTCCTTATTAACCGTCTTTGCCACTCCCATTCCAAAACACGTGGTTTTATCGTTTTCACACAACACATTGAAAAAATGTATTTTATCTTGACAAAAATCGATGTACTTTTTATACAGGGAACGTTTTTGATATGGATTTATTTCCTCGTTAAAGTCTAGAATACATTTTATTCCTTCGACACAATTATTTCGATCTTCAGCGGTCAGATTTAATTTTTTATCCACATTCGAATTATATATTTCTTCGGTGACGACAAACCAAAAAGTGTAAAACACGTAAGAAGCCCATTGAACGAACAACCTTTGGTACTCAACGAGGTCGTAAACACTCAACATGTTTTCCAATATGTCAATTTGTATATCGCTTATACTTTTACTTTCTCCGTGCCAGTTAAAATATATTTCTTCTGCTAAAGATTTGAACTTATTGATACTGTCATTTCCGGTCAACAGTGAAATCGAATACAAACTACTTTCGTAATTATTATTATCGGATTCTTCGATATCGATTTTTTTTGTACTAGATTCATGGAGATCAACGATTCTCGAACGAGATTTTTTAGCACAAGGCAACTTATCACCAATCCCTTTTAAGTCTTCACCAAACTTTTGAAGCCCAGATATATTTCGTGTTGGTATTGTTAAGAGACCATTTAGTGGTTGTATTGTTTTATAATTGCCATTAGAGTATATATTTTCATAAACGTAATTACGGTCTTTCATATCCGTGAAGTGTCGAATTTGGTAGTTGTCGAACAAATTCATAATTAATTCTTCCCTCCGCTTAAAAAAACTTTTTTTTTGAACATACAAATCTGCAATTTGTGAACTATTTTCACTGTTTTTCACGTCCATATTAATATAAGATACATTTCTCAAATGAATAACAGCGGCCAACACGATGCTCCGAAGATCGCTGTCGTCCTGTAAGTAATGGATCTTATCCCATTTCTCATACTTGTCGAGTAACTTGTTTAAAAATAATTCATAACTACTACGAACGTTTTCATAACAATTATTGGCTTCAGAATTATAATCACTCGTATTTCCATAACTCGATGATGAACATTCGGCGAGCAACGATTGAACGATAAAAAAATTCAAGTAAATTTTGATCAAAATATCGCATTTCATTTCGTTATGATTCGAAAGGTTTTTAATGTCCAAATCCAATTGCAAATCGTACGCCAAGCGCGAATTCTTTTCCGACGTTTTATAAATCGTATTCAATACCCACCAAAATGGTTGAAACTTATTACTCGTCAAAACATTCATAATATCTGCCAACGATAGATTATCCTCCTCGACGTTGACCTCGGGCAGATTGATGTTCTCGTGACGGACTCGATGGAATCTGGTTTCAGCAATCTTTCGTATGTGTGATAACTGCATTTTACCTGCTCTCCGATAATCTTGAACTTTACATACGAACAATTCGAAATGATCGACCATTTCGGTCGGGCAGCCAAGTGATTGTAATTCCGACGCTAACCGTTCGCAATCTACAACGTACAACGGATCAGCCTCCATCCAGTGATCCGCCGTTTTTTGAATTGTCAGTTGCCACATGACTTTGTAAACCGTCAGCATATACTCGTACACTGATCCGAGGTCATACGAGTGGTCGACTTTTTCAAACCATTTGCGGATGGTTGTCGACACATCATCACGTCTTTCTGTTCCCACCGTTTTCGTAAAAGATTTTTGTAAATACAACGAACAAAACTTATTGTACTTATCGTCCGTTGTGTTGACGTCAGTACCACCTATGCATTCCCGTAACTTAATGTCGTCCATACGAACATCGTAGTCACTGCTTATCGAAACAACGAGTCCAAGAGTATGCTTAAAAGCATTCAAATGATTTATACCTTTTACGGGTTTGTTAATTCGTTCTAGATTAGAATCACAAAATTCCATTGTGAACCCGTTGGTGAGATTCCATATTTGTAATACCACACGACGCATTTTGGCGAATTCGCGTTCAGAAGTATTCGTATTTTTTTCCTTATATTGTTTCGATATGTAATCTAAGTTTATAGGGTCACGTTGAGAATCGCTGAGACTTTTGATAAACATATATGTCGCTAAGAGGGTTTTCAGAAAATGCTGTTCGTGCGATTTGAGATTTTGATATTTATGGACAATCGCGAGTAATGAAGTTATGGCAAGTGATAAGGGTTCTTCGAGGTTCATTAATTCCTTGACTCCGATCATACATTTAATCGCATCGGCGCGTACATCGTTACGGCTTTCAATCACAGGCGGACAATAACTTAAGAATTGATAAGCATTTCTCATTGAAATCTTTAGGTAATACGCACATTCACATTTTATAAATGCGTATGATATTACTAAATACGTGTTATCCCTATTAACGATATACTGCGACGTCCATTCTTTCAAGCCCAATCTTTCTCCATGCATCAATATGGATTTGACATGAAATTTTTCTTCGTATATCTCAATGAAATTCACCTGCAGTTGTGTGACAACAGTTTTCGTTGTAATCATGAGGAAACACCAAAGAAGAACCACTACCACAGGAGACATTGTATAAAAATATGTAGCTTGACACAACTTACGTAACTACTCAGTATACTACCAGATTGTAGGTTTTGTATTTGTTACAGTATAATACTCACTGAATTTAGATATTTGAACGAATCAATCTTCGAATGAAATTATTCTTTCGAGCAGATTACAATCAATATCTATATAAACAAAAAATTAAATATATTTTATACATTCATCAAATATAATCGTGTAGGATTTATATATTGTATTAAATATTGTTAGTACATCATAGAATTTATTCTTAAGCTATAAAATAAAGAAGCATTTTATGAGGCTAAATATTGGTTCAGCCGATTTAGAATCATCATATTTTTTGTTCAAGGGATATTCTATAGAGGTTTAGGAATATTCTTTGTACCCGGGAACATTCCTAGTGGCACATCACTAAGAAGTGGGACAAGATAATGAAGCAGTTTACAAGAGTTTCCTGAACAAAGTATGATTTATATTGTAAATTATAATATTAACTACGCATATGACGCATTAAACTAAGAAATGTTAGATCTAATCGCAAAAAATATAATAACTATATTGGTATTGAAAAAAAACGAAAACACTTGTTTTCGTTTTGCCAACAGTCCTTTTTTTTATATTATCTACAAACAATAACTAATTTTTATTTTTTGTTTTTGACCCACATTTTCTTTATTAATATAATATCATTTTATCATATCATATAATATCATAATACCGACAGTTTGCTTCGAGTATACGTTATTTAGCTGTGTGTGTGTGTGTGTGTGTGTGTGTGTGTGTGTGTGTGTGTGTGTGTGTGTGTGTGTGTGTCATCAGATAATTATATTTAATTATTGTCACTTATAAATTATGCAAAGTCATTTAGTTGACGTCTAACTTAATAATAATATACACACACTTTTTTTCCCATCAAAATGATTTTTTTTTCTGTTCTCATTTAATACAATATATTTATGCATTAATTTTGCATCTGAAAATCGTACGCAGTCAATAATACTTAAGAAATATAATTTAAAATTTACAAATCATAATCCATTTATAGTTTTTAAAATAATTTTAAAAATAGTAAGCATGAGAATTGAGAAATATTAGAAAACTCGGATATATTTCTGTACGAAATAGTAATACGTTAAAATATAAAATCATTTTATTTTGGAACCTCGAAGAACTTAATTATATAATTCAGAACGTTCCCTTAAGATCCCTTAAGGAAACGGGTTCGCTTAGGTTCGGTTCCAGACTGGAACCCTGGTGCAAACATTGCTGCCGACATTGTTGTTATCATCGGCGAATTCATAAGCGTAGTGAGTTTGGAATGTAATCATGAAAATCCACCAAAGACAACAACTACTAAAGAGAGCATATGTATATACATAAATGCTACTAGAAATGGGTTGTTGTGTAATCAAGGCCGTAGCCAGGGGAGGGGTTTCAGGGTTCAAACCCCCCCCTGAAATTTATTTTTACATCAAAATAAATAAAATTATATAGCAATTATTGTAATTAATAGTATTATTTTATTTAAAATTGCATTAACTTCATGATAATGTAATAATTATTATGGCAAACAGATTTTGTTGAGATTTTTTTGTTCTAATTTATTTAGTCAAAATATAATCTAAACCTAAAATTTATAATCTAAACCCCTCCCGAAATGTTATGCTGACTACGGTCTTGTTTGTAATACATCTGGTTAATCAGATTGAACAAATTGTTTGTAACTGAGATAATCAAAATGTTTTATACGTACCGAAAACTGATCTGCGTTTGAATTAAAGTTGGTTTTTTCTTGTCATGAAAATTGAAACTGACTTCAAACACATATTCTGCTACGAATATCGACGACGACTAATCCAGTTTTAATGTAGACAATAATATATTAACATAATACAGTAATTACGCATGTGTTGCAGTATCATATGTGAATATAAGAAATGTAGAGCAACTATAATAACAATAATTATTATTGCTGTTTGGCATTAAACGCTTTACTTAAAATTTTACAAATGTTTTACCACTAATACTCGTTATACGGCTATGCGAGTGCTAAAGTATCTTGTAGTTATGGCCTTATAATATAATTCAACGTTAGAGATATTTTCTTTTTCTCTGTATAATTTGATAAAATAAGTAAAGTCTAAAGAAATGTCAAGTATAGTAAAGTATAGACAAGAAATCCAAACATATTTCGCACCATGAGTATTCTTCGCTCCTCGGTTCAGAACCTTGGCGAGTGTTTCGAAAATAACGAATATTATTAATCTTTATATTATATTAACACATAATTTACTCAGAATCGTTTGATTGAAGAAATGATTTATTGTTTCTTTAAATTCCACCCCCCCTCCTCCCCCAAAAATACCTTACCCGAAAAGCGAAGACTTTCCGTGGTGCGAAATATGTCACATCAAAGAATGCATTGGTTTTAAAAATCTGAGTGTGTTTTTTTTCGTATGTATGGTAGCACGATTTTGGGTAGAGAAACTGGTCCAAAATTATCGATCGGCGACTTTTTGAAACCTCTAGTTGGTACTTTAGAGTGGAAATTTTTTTAATTTCTCAATTCTACCTTTCTTTTTTTTTTTTTGAAAAAACTACCCGAAATTCTACAAAAAAGACTCAGAAACCAACATTTTTATTCAAACATTATGAAAATTGAAATATAGAAAATTTTAAAATATGAAAATAAAATTGAACATTTTTCAAAAACTTTTTTTTTCTAATTTATTTTTTTTCCTTTTCTTTGTTTATTAGATAAAAAAAAATTAAAGTAAAGTAAGATAGCAGGACATACGCAGGAACGGATCCACTTCGCTCTTCGGGTCAGATACTCTTGGTGGGCGTGTTGAAAATGATGACTATTATTGTTCTTTATAATATTATTAACTCGCTTCGTTCAGAATCGTCTTATTTTAGAAATGATTTATCATTTCTTTTAAATTCTACGGATTTAATTTCCCGGAAGAGAGTTTTTTATTTAGACTGTTTGACTTTGACATTATTTTTTGAGCGATGGCAAATTCTACTCGAAAAATTTATTTATGTATACACACACACACTAAAGATCATTTACTGCACGCATCCTTTAACAACCTGCACACTGTAATTCCGAATAATACTGCCTATAAATTATATTCCTTAATTTTCTGCAGAACCTCCTGCCCTAAAAGCGATGCGTTTCGAATCCTTTTCATAATAATATGTGGTGCACGAGTACGTCGTTGCCGCGAGCGGATTTGTTTTTTAAATGGGATTCGCGAGTGCTTTTTATTCAAATCACGTGTTCCCGATCGAATTCTCGTTTCGAAAAAAAATTATCTTTTGTTATTATTATTATTTTTATTATTTTTTTGCGCACGAAAACATCGTTTCAGCCGGATATCACGTCATCGTCTGTTCACGCGCTTCTGTAAATATTGTAATATAATACATATATATATATTTCGTATAATGCGTGTGTATACCACCTGTTTTTTTCGTGTCGTTTCACGCGCAGGAATGCTACAGGTAGGATAAAATTTCGTGTACGGACCTATAGCAACAACGCTTCGCAAACAATACGTTATTTTAAATATTTGCATGTGGTATAAAAGTGAAATTGGGTGTAGTGTAGTGCAAAGTTCGGATACGCCTTTTTGGCTTTTCGCGAGATTTTTTTTCTCCTGTTTGATCCGTGACTGTCATCTTACAAGCTCCTTGACACGGATGCGGATCCAGAAGAAAAACCACCCGGGTGAGAGGTTAGGGGTAGTGTTGTTAAGAAATAAAAATTATTTTTCCGATTCGTAATACAACAAGAGCTGACAAGTTTCATACATGTTCTGACTTCAAATGGTTAAAAAAAAATTAAAAGTTGACTTGTGGTTTTTGACAATTTTTCAGATAAATTAGAATTATAATAATATATGAGTAAGGTTTTGCTAAAAAATTTTCAATTGCATAATAAATATCAATAATTAAAAATTTAATTACATAAAACCTAACGATACACGAGGTAATTAAAAAATGGACGAATTTCGTTTTGAAATAATAATTATTAGCCGTCTGTATTGTGTAATTATTAATAAATTGTAAGAATTTCAAGTGTTTTCTCTAGTCTCATTAGTTTCGGTGTTATCTATTTTGCCGATTTTACTCAATAATTGTTTCACAGGTTTTCCTTATTTTTCGAATACGTATTGAGAAATTTGAAAAATTACCCCAGGTAAGTACTAACTAGATGCAGTTTTCGATCTAAAAAGTTACCGTTTGAAACTTTTGGACATTTATTTCCATATGAAAACTTGTACACGTGAAAAAAAAAATTAAAACCAAAGATAAACATAAATATAAAAGCACTAGCTTCTTCGCGCCATTCAGAATCTAAAATTATTTATTATTATATACCTACATAAATTAATATTACAAAAAAAAAAAAAATTCGATATTAATTGTTAATTGATGATCAATATATTACTTGTTTCATAGAAATTGAAAAAATAATATTTATACGCATAAAAATTCAAAGTTACCCACCAAAAATGAAATGGTGACCCACTTTTAGATCACAACCTCTGGGTTGGGAACCTCTGCTTTAGTTATATTATTCTACAACATAGTACAGCGGTGGCTAACATGAATATTATGTTCACGAGCCGCATGTATAAATAAAATTATATCAAGAGCTAAAAAAAAAGTCTTTTAAATTCATTTTTAGTATATGTTATTGAAAACAAATGTCAAGTATTGAATCTCATTGCAATAGTTAAGACCACTCACGAAATAGAACTTTTAGAATTTTAATGTAAAAAGTTTAAAAATAATCGTCATTCTGTTATGGAATTTTGTAAGAATATATCTATTTCGAAGAACCCAAACATCAAACTGTGCATAATTAATAATAATTGTACATAATTAAAAATCAATCTTTAGAATGCCATTTTCTTGTGAATCATTTTAATAATTGATAATGAAAATAACCAAATCCAAATATTTTTCATATTTAACTAAAGATCATCTTGAGGAATAACTCTGATTCGATCATACTCCAATGTAACCAAGTTTTATGAGATTTATTTATTTTTTTAATAAAAAACAGTTACAAACAGATAATATCATAATGATCTCGAGTTTAATTCTTTGGGATTAACTCGGAAGTTTCATTTAGCTTCTTCTCGCAAATCCCTGCGTTCCACTCGCTGTAATCCCTGCAGTATTGTTCGCTCATACGCCCCATTTCTCGCCCGTTTCACTCTGTTCATTGAGACGCTTTAAATCGCTGCTGGCACTCTCGCTGCAGTCCAAAGGACACAGAGCACATTCCTTCGCCTTACTGCACCTCAATTTACTGTACCATTCACCGTATTCAACTGTTCGCCTGCTTTAAATGGAGTAATTTACCTCACTAACGTCACTGACCAAAGACATTACGTGGCTAGTCTTTTTCCTTGTAAATTCACCTCCCCTCTTGCAAAAATCGCAAAATACCACTTTGTTCTACTCGTTCTTTGGTTCCGTTGTTTCTAATCCCTTCTTGCTCTCAGTCTTCCCACGAAGTAAGTTTCTCTTCTATCGTTCGACTTACGCGAACATCCAAAATTAACCCTTAATACTTAAGTGTCCATTTTATTCATTTGTTTACTTTACATTTTATTCATTTTCATCTCAAACTCCGGATTCACAAAAATGAACCATTTCTGTGTATGGGCTGCTCGTATTAGAACAATAAATAAATAGAAACTCAATGATAGTATTTACCACCCTACAAAGTTTACTATATTATTATGACTTATGATAGTATACTTTATAAAATAACCGTAAAATTAAATTTAGTGGTTAGTGTTGGTTTTACGTCTTTAATTGTTTACACAGTATATAGTTTATAGTATTAGAAAATAAAACCGTGAAAAATCTGGTGATAAAATTAATATTTTTTTTTTTTTAATATATTTGATGTTATTTAGTACAATTATTAATAGTTAACATATTAAGTTAATCTAACGGTTTTCTAAAGGCAAAAGAAAAGAAATAAAACATTGAAATTACTATGGTAATTTAAAATCAAAATTGATATTTCAAGTGATAAATTTCGATTCTATTTATTTAGCTATATTTATTGCTTTTTCAGGTAAAGAACACGGTTTAAGTAAAAATATAATTTATCATTTTTACTGAATAAAATACAAAATATTTTTCGTGTAATTTGTCGTGCAATTTGATGTTAAATTTTGTATAAAGTCATTAATTAAAAGTAAAATGAGTTCGAATTGAAACGAAGTTAATTTTCAATTTAAATATGGTAATTTAAATAAATATGCTGAAATAAAAAAACATTTTACTAGATTTTACTCATAATAATATTTTGTATTATGCATGATATTTTAGAAAGGTTTTATCGATTATATTTATTCATAGAGCATGTAGACATAGACAGTTGAACTTCTTAAATATTTTATGATAATCGGTTTGGTAAAAAAAACCTAAAAAAAATAAACAAATAAAAAGTCAAATTTAAACAAAACGAATCGACATTTTGTTTTTATTCAAAAACAAATATATTGCTAATGACTTCACCGACCATTTTTACCGTCTTTGAGTTGAAAACATAAAGAGAAACTTGTTGCAAAAATTATTACTCACCGGCCACCGCTCAGAATGTGTTCCTCGATGCAGTGATTTATCATTAATAATCCGTACACCAACAATACTGCAATCGTACGCCACATGACCGAGTCTTATATTGTATTTGTTTGGCCGATGTAATTTGCGGACAATACATTTTTCCGGTACAATAATTTCCAGACGGCACATTTTATCCGCTTTATTTCTAAGGGAGGATTTACACGACAAGTAAAACAAGAATTGCTTGCAGTTGCCTCCCCCCCTCAAAAAAAAAAAAAAAATGTGTTTTAAAGCATAAAATCGCTGATAATTAAAAACTTATTTTACGATGACGATAGATCATTGATGATCAGTGATCACTAATTGTCCAACAGTCCACACTTCAGTACTTTATCGGCGCCTCTCTTTGTTTCTTATGAAAATTACTCGTATATTTATTTATTTATTTTTTTATTTATTAATATAAACGCCGTAAGGCTCAAGTACAGTGTGACAAAAAAATTACAATATGACATAGGTAAATTTACAGATAAGTAATAACATGACATAAAGTTACATAATAGATACTAAATTACAATGCTTACCAACTAATTTTTAAACTTAAACAATAATTTTTATATATAAAATACAAGTTTACCAATTCAATTTATGCATATATATATATATATATAGTTAGTAATATTTGTTATAATATATGAATATTATATACTCAAAAATTTCGTTGGGGGTTTGAGCCCCTAAACCCCCCCTTCCCCCTATATACTTGGCTACGACTGGCTCGCGCGTGTCTACGAAGCGCAACGAGAAGTTTTCGCAGTAAAAATATACGCGCCGCACTAGTAGTAAACTACACACACAATAAACTCCAGAAAACGAAATTAACCAATCGCTCGCCCCCACCTGCGTATATTATAATAATTCCCGCCCGTGTTTAAACGTTCAAATCCCGGAATATTAACGCCGTTAAGTGTTTGTTTTGCGCACAGTTATGAATTTTTAATGTGTCATTTATCGGATTTGCATAAATTAATTTTTAGATTCTGAACAAAGTGAAGAAGCTAGTGTTTTTTTTTTTCTTTTTTTTTTCTGTTAACACTTTTTCGTATAGAAATACTTGTCCAAAAGTTTCGATCAATAACTTTTTGAAACCGGATTCGCCTCTA
>JAIPRM010005992.1:0-19504 GCA_025469315.1 Stegophylla sp. TES_Ste_2020 | reverse complement strand
GGCTGGATTTAGGACTAGGCTACCTAGGCTATAGCCTAGGGGCGCCACGTCATGAGAGGGTGCTGAGCCGTGGAAGGTGATTTCTTTTTTTTTTTTGTAGATACCTAGATATAATTTGTTATCTACAAATTTCATTTACCATCTACTAGAATACTAATCTTACTCAACAAAAATTTAAGACTTAATTTTTTAGGTTGACTTAAAAATAATTTTAAATTAATTCATTTTACATTTTTATATAGTCATAAAATTGGTAAATTAATAAGGAGTGGGGCTCTCAGCTCTTATTGAATAAATTATGTTCTATGAAGTAGGAAATTTGTTTTTTTATTAGCCTAGGGGCGTATTTTAAGTAAATCCGGCCTTGTTTATACTTGATTACTTATTTTCTACCTTCCCTCCAATTCATTATGTTTACAATACTTTAAATACTACTTTACCATAATTACCAGATACTGTATAAAGTCGATAAAATGTATAATGTGTAGGAAGCTTTATGTAATCTCACCCATAACTCATGTACGATTATCATCTTTATTTACGAAAAATTCCCAGCAACAGAGGAAATTTCCAGTGCAAAATTCATCAACCAGTCAGAACGTTCTTAAATTAGTTAGTCTTATCTCTCTTCCACTACCTACGGTTACTACTTATAAACCGGGATCAAGAGCACGACTCGGTCCGCGCTCGCCGACCGCTCCGCAAATCGAAAATCCCTAAACTTGCTATGCAAAATGGGGACTTTTCGGCTTGATAATCGTCAATTGTGTATACTTTATATCACGGAAGTATCGCTCTAGTCAAAAGCGGAAATAGGTAGAGAGGGAGAATTTTGGAGTGCTAAGCCCTCCTCGAAAGAAAACACTCACAGCCTCACGAGATTTTCCGAAAATTAATAAAGGTGTCTGCTCTTCGGGGGTTTACCCGTTGAAGGGTAATGAAAACGTCCGCTATAGACAGGGTTGGGCAAGATACTTAAAAAAAGTATCATGATACATGATACATGATAAATGTATTTAGTGTATCTAGATACAAGAAACATTGTGAATGTAGAAAATATATAAGATACATGTATTAAAGATACATTGATACTTTTTTGCTTCCAATTGAATTTTATTAACTTTTAATCGTAAAAGGTCTATACAACTCACTTTAATTTCCATACTCTATAAAGTAGGTACAAAGTTATAAATACTAAATAATACAATAAGTCATCACATATTATAAATCTATAATTATATAGTTATATATAACTATAATATATAAATACACCAAAATTAATAAATTACATAATAATATTTGTTTATAATAATTTTTTTTTTTTTTTTTTAATTAATTTTTTTATTTATTACCATTTTGTTACTATTTAGAACAAATATTTACAATAATAGTATCTTGTATCTTTTGACAGAAAAAAAATACATGATACTTGCATAAAATGTGTCATAATACATGATACTTAATACTTTATATTTATGTATTATGATACAAGATACAAGATACAATTGTATCTTTGATACTGCTCAACCCTAGCTACAGAGATGTGGTCCGCTGCTGGGAGATGTGTCTGTTATTAAGTGAAGTTTTACTGCAAATAAATTATATATCTGTGTGTGTGAAAAAGAAATTCGGCTTAATGGAACGACACGAAAAAAAAAAATAAATAAATAAAAAAAAAATACATTGTCGGCGATTCGGAAACGGACCGTAGGCGGTTTAATGGTATCCTCTCTCCTCCCCCTCCCCTTCCCCCCGTCTCGTTTATACCACGGTAAAATCATCTCGAAAACGGCAGTTTTGTAAAAACGCAAACAACTATAATAGAGACCGCATACAATACTGCTGCCGCTGCTGCGACAACAATACTCGGCGTAGATGACGATGACGTGACCGGCCGTTTTCCGTATACACTCGCGGAATAAGCCGTCGTGACAACCCTTTCGCCGGGGGCCGCGTAACACACGCACACGATTCTTCTTTCCGTCATTATTATGTTTCACCACGGTCCCTGGGGGGATGCGAGTCGGGGGCGGGTTGCGCGACAGTCGAGTTTTGTGTAAGCACAGGCGCAACGGAGCAGCTGCAACTCGGCGTCACACAATATTATGTTTGATGTTTACGGTTTCCCGTTGAAAGGCCGCCACCGCCGCGGTCCCCCGGGGCGAATATTCACATTACATTTACACAGATACATATATATGTATTATCGTTATTATTATGATACATATATATATACGATATTATATTATATATTTATATATTTGAGAAGAGTGCCGGTACAAACCACCGGTGGACGCGCGCACTACTAACCCACTAACGGTGTTTGCTTGAACCCACTCGTGTGTGTGTGTGTGTGTGTGCACCCGGAGTCGGCTGCTGCAGCTGACAGGTGTTACGCGTGACACACGCGTGCGGACGAGGAAGTTTCTGGGGCTCGCGGCCGGTGTGGGGTCGCGGAATACAATAGTCGCGGATAAACGCGAGTACGTGCTGTCGGCGGCGGGTATTGTGTATTTTTGGCGCACGCCACGTGGGTGGGGTTACGGACGGCGGACAGAGAACTGCAGAAAAAAGAAAAAGAAAAGGATAAGTAAAGTACTAACTAAGACGAGAAAGCCGACGGACGTACTTCGCGCCGCCGTGGGTCAGCTTCGCTCCTCGGGTCAGGTAATCACTTAGTAGGCGCGTGTTGAATCTAAAAGAAACGATAAATCATTTATATTTCAATAATACCACTCTGAGCAACGTATGTCAATAATTAGAGTACAGTAGTTGTAGTTGTCGATATATCCACCAACAGAATTTGACCCGAGGAGCGGAGAATACCTAAGGTGTGGAGTACGTCCGACTTTCTTGTCTATATTTTACTATACTTATCTTCACCTCACTTTCTTTCTTTCTAACATTTTTTCTTTCTCATTTATTTTTTATATTATTTACTTTCTTCGTTCAGAATCGTATTATTGAAGAAATGATTTATCGTTTCTTTAAAATTCAATACACCCATCAAGAGGATCCCACCCGACGTGCGAAAAACACCCCGACGAGCGAAGTACACACTTTTTTATTCTTCTTCTTCTCAGGCTTGAAACAGACCATTTAGGTCTAATGCCGCTTCTACAATTCCTCTCCATTGCATCCTATCTACTGCCAAATTGATGTTATACGTAGGGTCCACTCGTTTCAAGTCTCTCTTCACGGTATCGATCCATCTTTGACGTGGTCTTCCTATGGGTCTTTTTCCATTCATATTTCCATCGAGCACTTTTCTTATAAGACATATTCTTATAAGTCTTTTGTGAGCAAGAAATGTGCAAATGTTCGGTTTATTATACACTTTTTTATTATTAAAACATATTTTTATTTTATTTTGTTAACAAAGAGGATAGTTTTTAAGTTACAAAAATTGCTATGGGGACTCCTCCCTTGGGGACGCGCCTATCAATGAATGAAAGATGAGAAAAGCGAGGGATTATTTATCCAGAAAAATTTATCTCATCACTCTCATCACCGGATTAGGGTACCTGGGGGTTAGGTGTTTCAAGAAAATTCCCGTCCGATTCGTATACATAAAAACACTTCACCTACTCCGAAATCAGGCCACTAACGGTGTTTGCTGTTGTCACGTATACGTATGCGTCATGTACCCGAGTTTGCGCAGCTGACAGGTGTGTGTAATTCGCGACACACTCGCGGACGAGAAAGTTTTACTCACACCCGGTGTGAGGCCTCGGAATAGCAATAATAATAATAATAAGATATAAATCCGAGTGTGTCGGTCACAACGAGTATTGTGTGTTTTTCGCGTGAATTGAGTGCTCGCACACGCCATCCCGTACGAGCGCGGGGGATGGGGTTAACGGAGAAAAAAGAAAACAATTTATATATATTATATTATATAGACGTATGCATTTGACCGAGACTCGCGTGCCAAAGGACAAAAAAAAAAAAAATAATAACACATGCTCACCTATAGTATTATTTGTATTTGCACATCTCGTATATTAAATGTATTATATTCTGATATGCATGCCACCGTTTGCAGCATGTTCTGGCACATTGTTGTCCGTCACTTTTTCACCTATATACCATGGGCGTGCGTGCGAGCTCGCAGTCCTCGCGAAAATATCGTGCGTCAAGTCGTGTATATTATTGTATATTCTTAATACGAATTCAGCCGGCGTTATTATTATTATTATACATTGTGTCACGCTCCGTGTACCCGTTAGGACCGGTAAGTTATTTCCTACGCGTCCCAACAAATTCGGAGCAAGTTTACTTGGAAGGATCAGAAACGAAACCGAAAAGAACCGGTTAACCTTAAAAATTTAGAAACCAAAACCGGAACCTTTTTTGGAACAATTTTTTCTATTTGTTTTACATACTAGGAGGAACGACAAAATTAGTAGTTTCACAATAATGTTTTTTTTTTTTTTTTGTGTAGTAAAATGCATCCAAAAGTTTCGTTCAATATCTCCGTAGATTGGAATGGACGGTATTTTAAAAAGGTAAATTTTTGAAATTCTCAACATTATTCCCAAAATCAAGGAAAAACTGCCTCAAATTTGATTAAAAATGACAAGATATGCCGTAAATAGGTTATATAAAATCTGTTTTAGTAGTATAGTTGTAACAATATTTGAAAATTTCAGTCATTATAAAAAGTAGTTCAATACAGGCTGAATTAAATATTGTTCTGTGTAATCAACTGGAGTCACATTCAGAAATGCTTTATTCAAGAACTAATTTATCGTTTATTTTTTAAATTCATGGATTTCTTCTTCACTTTTTATATTATATTTTGTGTTATAATAATTCAAATTAAACTGTATTAGTACTTTTTTGATGTGATTAGTATTTTAATGATTAATTAAAATATTCTAATAGTGTGGTTATTATTTATTTTTTTTGAGTATATGTATATAAAAAAGATACGAAGTGTGGAATTTAAAAATCTGCCTTAAGTGACATATTCATTAACGCGGTGCTGAAAGTAGAAATGTTCATTCTGATGTTGCCGTAGACACTGTTAGTAAGCATAATAATATTTGAAATATTTTATTTTTACCAAGTCTTAAAGCTTCTAAACCAGGGGTCGGCAATAGGCGGCCCGCGGGCCATGTCCGGCCCGCGGAAGGAAAAAATATGGACCGCCAAAAATTTTCTTAATTTTCCTATATATCCTATGTATCACTCCCCCACCCTTCATAACAAAACTTAAACTAATATTTTGAAATCGATTTCATGGGGCGCTGAGACAATAATAACGGTTTATCCATTATCTGTGTTGTTGTTGAACGTGCCGCAGTCACGGCTGCGGGCCGAGTCGCTTGCATTCGCGTTTGTGTGTAAAATACAATATTCAAATTTCAGAGGCGATCTATTTTTAAGATTTATTAGGAAATTACGATAGCGTTCATCTTATAAAGCTGTTTATAATAATAGTCACGATTAACAGAACAATATGAACCTACTTCTTGAAACACTTAACAATATTATTAAATCGATTATCAAACGCGTTGCGTTTGTCATTCGTAGTCCGTCGCGTCCGTAGTGTTAAAACTTATTAATTTAATTTATAATAAATTAGCTCAAGAAATGTCATTTTTCTCATTAAATTTTGTTATTATTAATATGAATGTATTATTACTTTATAAATAATTAAATATTAAATACCGTGTCTTAAAATGTGTTTTTAATACAAAAATAAATACATTAATGATAAAATTATGTTTTAGATTTATTTGGCACTCGAATTTTTTTTTTTAAATATCTGGCCCGCCATATAAATTAATTGCCGACCCCTGTTCTAAACCATATTTTGGTGTCTGTTATTTTTACCGTGGTGTGAAATATATCCCGTTTTTTAAATATTAATATAAAGTATTTAGGTAACTTGTTTCTCGTAGAAGATTTATTTTTTAATGTTCAAGTTATATTTAATTCATTTCATAGTATAAAAAAAATCTGTTTTGTCAAAAAATTGCCTATTTTTTGGATCAATGACCACTATATATATGCATTTTCGTGGGAGGGGTTTAAATCCCACGAACCCCCTCCCCCCTTGGCACGTCCATGGCCGAAACTCGCGAGTCGAATGAGAAAATAATAATAATAATAATAATAATAATAATAATAATAATAGCAACACCGAGCACACATGCTCGTGTATCGTATTTTTATTACATTTTGCGTTTGTGTTCGGTGTTATATTCTACTATTATTATTATTATATTATGTACACGAACGTAGATCCGTTCGAACACATTATTATACTGTTTTTCACCTGTACCTTTCATGTATGAGCACGCGCTAGTCGCAGTTGACGCGGCAGCCAAAAGACCGCGTACAGCCCCTGTTCAGTCGAGTATTAATTCAGCCGTTGTTATTATTATTATCAAACATTACTGCGAGAGATGCACGCGCCGAGTATTTATTCATAATATAATACACACACCGTTTAACCGTAGGCAAACACCCCGTTGTATTGACCTACATTTATACCGCGCATTATTATAATATTACCCGATCGCGCGTTTGCGGTGTACACGTGCCATGTGCATATTATTATTACTTATGTTGTTACTGTCGTTGCTGTTGTGCGCAGTATTATTAATATTACAATTAGTGCCTGATTTATAGATTTTGTGACCGGGAACTTTGATCTTCAAGGAGCCGCCATCCTCGTTTTGAATTGTGAAATTTTAACTAGTGATTTTACCACGGTGTTTATTTTTTTAATGTGTTTAATTTTTTTATGTTTTCGTGTAGAAATACTAGTCAAAAAATCTAAAACAGTATCTTTATGAAACCACATTTACCTCTATATAGTACTTTAGGGAGTCATTTTTCGAATTTCTCAATTGTTTTCTCAAAATGGAAAAAAATACCCAAAATTTGACTCAAAAACTATCTTTTTTTTAATCCAAACTTTATGAAAATTTAAACGTAGATAAACAATAACATGAGAGATATTTTGATACAAGAAAATTTTTAAATGTGAAAAAAAAATTTGAACACTTTTTCTAGCATTTTTTATGCTTTTATGTAATATGAAATTTACCGAGTAAAAAATATATTTTTTTTTTATTATCATAACAGATTTTATACTTATTAAATAAAACTGTCTTTAATAAACTAAAGGTTCGTTCAAATTATTTATCATTTTTTTAAATTTCAATGCACCCCCAAGAGTATCCCTCTCCAGGAACAAAGTATACTAAGTTTCGAAGTACGTCCTTTTTAATTATTATAGCTTTATGATGACGTATAATTTTATCGGCCTACCACCTACCTTATTAACTACTACAAAACTCTTTCCGTTCATATTCTCTTTAATTATTTTTTTCCTTATTTTCCGTTAACACTCAAACTACATCCAAAAGAAGTTATTCACATGAAAGAAAATTATAAAAAGTTCCTAATTGTCCATTATTGTTTTACACTTGTACTTAATTATTGCTTAATTGCTTGCTTAACATGATTTTTATAATTAGTACTTGTAAGTTGTAGTAATATCTTTTAGAATATAGGTTAAAAACAGAATCACCCTCTATATAATTTTAATCTATAGATTTGTTCGCAGCCACACTACTCTGTTTTCAGTTTTTCTTTTCATTTGCGCATAATATGATTCACCTCTTCTTTGATTCTTTATTATTTATCAAATGTTCTTTTCTCCGTCTTTCCTCTAATAATAATCAGTTTTAACGGTCCTTCATGTCCAATCATGTTACTGATCCATTAATTCCGTTTCTCGACCGTTTTTTCCCCGTAAAAGCCTTTTTTCCGAGAAAAGAAAGTACTTACGACAAATGACATTTTTCTATAAAATCGACAACAATGTGGTATCGATTGTAACGTAATGGCCATGAAACGACACAACGAGCTGCAGCTCATAAGGTTTACTACGCAATACGTAAAATATAGTAATCCTAAAATCGTAAAAAAACAAGAAACGAGTAGTTAAAGTTGTTCCAATTTGTAAACGCAAAGTATGATTTATTCTTACAAGGACGTATGTAAGGGAGTCATGGCGTCCGGACCCTCCCCAAAACTTCTTTCAAATGATATTTAAAATTTTGACGTTATTATGTATAACATATTATTTCAGAATTTTAAATTACAAGGGTGATGGGTTAGGGGAAACTTGAAATGTTGATTTATTCTTAATAATTTAACATAGCTAAAGAAATATTGCTTTTATTTTTTAAAAAAAATTCAGATATTTTTACAATTATTTGTGTAAACATGTGAATCCATTTTAATCTTAGCTGTTACTTTTTTTTCCAAAAATATTTTTTCTTATCAAAATCATAATTTTCCGGTAGTGTTGGTGTGATATTTTACAGAGGTCATTTTTCAAAGTTCTCAAGATTTTTTTTCAAAAATAAGGAAAAACTGCGGAAAATGTTGGTAGAAATAGTAAAATATGCCGTAATAACTATCTTTTTAGACTAAAATCCAAAAACAATAGAACTAAAAACTTGAAATTATTACTTATTATCAAAAATAAAGTACAGTCGAACTTGTTCAACTCGAAAATCTTTGATTTGAAATCGTTGATGCCTCGAACTTTTTTCCCGATTCCTAAAATTTTCCATTAAAACAATGGGAAAAATGTTCAACTCGAATGTTTTTTTAGGTAAATCAAAATTTGATTTATAAAATTGTAATATTTTTCTCATATATATGTAAAAAATAAGATTATTAGTGTTATTTTCTAATTTTTATTTAATACATACAATATACATACCTTTTTAATATTATATATAATGTGTGTGTGTATAGGTACATCATGTTACACGGTACAATATTATCACATATTTTACAAATTATTAATACAATCAATTAATAAAATTACATATTACATATTACAATTTATATAATACAATTATATAAATTATATAATTGAAACAATATTTTGACATATTTTCATAATTAATTAAGCGATGTTCTTTGGTCATTATTATACCACGGATTACCGCGTTACCCGTGTAAAATTATGAAAAAACAACATTAAAATAAAAACAATGATCACTATGAGATTTAAATACACCTAATTGAAATACAGTATTATGATAATTTAAATGTCTTTAATTCAAATCCATTAGTTCGTTCGCTTATGAAGTCTGTGTAAAACTAAGGAGGTTCATTTATCGAAATTGAATTTACTTAAAGACATTATCTCCAGTCAGAGTATAAACGGTTTAACATTGAATTTTATAAGTTATTTATGAATCACTAGATTATCGATAGGTAGTGCGTTGTAATTAGGATTTTTTTTTGTTTTTGTCGAGTGCAGTTATAAAGCGAAAATTACCGCTTAGGTATGTAACATTTTATATTTTTTTATCGGTTTCCACATCATTGGATTATAACAGCATGTCGGGGTTACTTAAATAGTGATACTACTTGATAATAATAATTAGTGTACGAAAAAGCTTTGTTCTTATTATAAACCACAACTCTTATCGATTGAATTTTCGTACTTGCAATACACACTAAATTATACAGTCGTAAGATGTTGATAAGCAGTCGTCGCATAACGAGTCGGGTTGGCTTGGAGTACATTATTATACGCATGCATGTGTATAAATTAATAAAACAATTCTGTAATACGAGCCAGTGTTTTCCAAAGTGGGCAAATCGCCCCCTCGGGGGCGTTAGAACTACCATGCAAGGTGGGTAATAGAAGTTACAAACTCGATTGGGGGAAGGGGCATTTTAAAAGTTGGCAGTAGCTGTTTCAATGTGAATTTTCCTTCGGCAGTCGCATCATCGTAATGTTATACGAATCATTATATATGTAATTAAATTCAATAGTCATTTCATACTTATAAATTTATTACTTGTTTTTAATGATTAATATACATTTTATATAATGATTAATTATTTTTTATCGAATTATCGATGTGAATTAGTTTTTTTTACCCTCGTTTATTGTCAAAAGGACCAAATAAATAAGTAATAAAAAAAAAATTGATTTGAGGTGGCGTACAATGGTCTGAAATGTAATTTTAGGTGGACAAAAGTCAATTATGAAAATATTTTCATATTGTTTTGGAATTACTTATAAACATAATGTGTAATAGCTAATGTAAAATTTACTAGCAAAATTATCGATGCGCGCGCTTATCTAATTCGGAGGGTCATTAAAACAATTGAATTTGAAAAGCGGATGATAAAAATTAGGACACTATGAGTAATAATAATAGTATATCCATTATTATTTCATCGCCTGAAGTTTCTCATCAAACCAATGTGCTTTTTTTATATAATATATTCAAATCAACATTGAAATCAATTATGGAGGTTAGTGAAACTCTATAACTTTTATTAAATTAATTAAATAAATGTTTTAAAAAATTAATTTTTTTTTTAAACTTAAATAAGTTATAAAATAAATTATTTCTTCTATCATACAGTACATATTCTATATTTTAATCTTTTATAAAAAAAATCATCTGGGTCCATTTGCATCTCTAATTATTATATTAATTTTTTTACAGCAAGCCTTAAAGGTGTTTTTATCAAATTTTGGATGCTTTTTACAAAATTTTGGAAAAGATATTGAGAATTTTGAAAAATGATCTTGAAGATTACCATTTTTCATTCAATTAATTCTATACGAAAAAGTGTTTATAGAAAAAAATAAAAATAAACATCATTGTAAGAACACCATTAGCTTCTCCGCTCTACTAAAGAGTCTAAAATTAAATTGAGGTGGTGGTGGTGTGAGATTTTAGTACACTAAAAGAGGCGTTGAGTAAAAAAAAAATTGAGAAACACTGATATAGATAATGTCATTGGTGATACGAATTTTTACGATTACAAAATGTGGTGAAATAAGTTATAATATTATTATTTGCGCCGCTCCGTGTGCATAGTATTATTAATAATAACAATAATTATTATTATTATTATTGTTCTTGAAAAGAGCTATACACGAGATTATTGCGTTCGTTTTGTTCGTTATTATCGTTTCGACTTAACTCTAAGAACGATCGAATTTTTTCTTCATTTTGTCGTTCGTTGAAATCAATAACAACAATAATAATATTAATTACAATAAAACTCGAGAGCTATACAACGAGACGTACGTGATAAGTACTACATTATCCGTTACGTCTGTCGGAAAGAGAGCGGTTAGACACATTAAATTACACGCACGATAGGTTTGAAATAATATTATAGTGTTTGGGGCAAAATTACTAGGGGAAAATACGTGAAATATCCAGGGCCGACGGTGAGAAATATTAGTGGGAAAGGAGGGATAACTGTAAAAATGCCGACTACAATAAGGTTTCAAAATGTGTAAATGAGCAAAAAAAAAAAGTGTGTACTTCGCTCGTCGGAGTGTTCTTTGCACGTCGTTTCTTCAATAAAATGATTCTGAACGAAGAAAGTTAATAGTATAAAAAATAAATGAGAAAAAAAATGATAGAAAAATTTACAAATTTTTTTTCACATTCCCAAAATTTTCTTTCGCCAAAATCTTTCTTATATTATTTTCTACCTATGTTTAAATTTTCCAATAGTTCGGATCAAAAAATGATGGTTTCCGAATCATTTTTGTCAAATTTGGTAGTTTTTTCCAAAAAAAAAGTTGAAGAATTGAGAAATTCAAAAAATCTAAAGTAAATAGTAAAAGTAGAATATAAAAGTAAAATATCTAAATTTCTAAAGTACCATCTAGAGGCAAATCCGGTTTTAAAAAGTTGCTGATCGAAACTTTTGGACAAGTATTTCCAAAACACGAAAAGTTGTACACAGAAAAGAAAAATAATAAAATAAAAACATCATTATAAAAACACTAGCTTTTTCACTTTGTTCAAAATCTAAAGAAAAATTAACAAACTCTTTTTTTCCAATTTTGCCAACTGTATCTAAAATGTCAAATTTTCCAATTAAAACTACATAAATAAATTAAGTCACAAAAAACTAATGTAAATATTTTTTTCCCCAATTTGTGGATAAAAGATAAATAGATAAACTTGATTTACATTTGTGACAGATAGGCAAAAAAAGAAATGTATTAACTACATTTGCTTTTTGATTTAATTTTATAAAAAAAATATATTTTGTTTAAAAAAAATTATAATTAATTTAAGGGGATGGGAAAACATTGAGAATCTTAATATTACAGTAGATGTTGTTGAAACTATCCGAAATTGGGTAAAAATTGACAATATAAAAAAATTTGTTTTGGAAATAATATCATTTGAAATGTTTGACGAAGTATTAAAAAAGTACCGTGTTACACACTGATAAGATGGGCAAACGGAGTAACTAATTCTGTTATTATTTCTATAGAAAGCCTGTTGAAAGCGTTCGAAATAATTGATTAAAAAAAAAAAAAGATGTCTATCGATAATTATTTAACATAACTGTTGGATGGTTATAATTAATAAACAGCAAAATATGCTGGCGTTGCTTCAGCATTGTCAGCATACACAATAGCACCCTTAAACACCCCTATAATTACTCACAGAATTATTTTAACTATTAAAAATAAATCCATTATATCTCTAATTCTACTAGTTGTATTGAGTTTTAAAATTGATTTTACGCTTTAATTTAGGATTACCATATTCTTTATTTTTGAAAGTGAAACATATTGAAAAAGGAGATAAACAATCTTTTGTTTTATCGGTTATTATATACTAGTTTAAACTACAAAATGTTTAACATATAAATACATACGTATGTAGAAAAGTAGTTAAATTTCTTTTAGATTAGGTGGTATAAAAAAAATCATACCATATTTTTACTCTGACAAAATTAGCAACAAGGTTTATACAAACACACGATAATATTAATCATAATTATCAGTACACATTTCCAATATAAATTCAGTCATCAACACTTAAAATATGAATATTTAAAATTTTAATGATATGAGTTATTTCAGCGATAAAATTTTTGAAAAACTTTGAATTCCTAAACAAAACAAATTTACAGAAACTAAAGTATTTTTTAAATATATCTATTTTTCCAAGATATTTATAAAAATTGGTATTATTCTAACAATAATCTTCAAATCGGTTCATTGCAGATTTTCGATATCATCTTTCAGGACACTGGGAATTAAGCGATAAAACCGATAATGTCCTGATAAATTTGGAATGTATTGCAACTCTAATTGTCTGTTGATAAGAGTTAAAGCCGTTTGAACTGTTAGCTTTGCGATAAATCGAATTTAATCATAATGTATAAAATATTATTTAATAAACTACGGTTACAAATTTTTATGTTCCTTAAATAATACTGTTAAATTTTAAAAACCTACCTGATTTTTTATTCGTTGAAAAATATATAATCTAAGATATTGCAGTATTTGCTTTACACTTTAAAAGTGATTTGTACTAAAAAAAAAGTCCTTTTTCAATTATTTAATTTCGAAATTTGTCATAGACATGCCGTTTTACTTGGCAATTTTATTTTTACTGACTTTTTGAAAATTTTGCATTTCTAGAATCCAATTGGTATATACTATTTATTTTTTTATTTGAAATATTATAATAGGTATGCCATTATATATTATTATATTATTTGATATATTATACCCATTTGGTTAAATGTGCAATGTATATTTTAAATAATAATAGCAGTGTACATATCATACAAAAATAATTTAAAGAATAAATTATGACAATAAGATTACGTATTCAATTTACAATAATCATTAGTAATTTAATATACACTCAGAGCTGATGAATTTTTGGAGCTCCCCCTCTAGAATAGCTCGTATCTACGCCACTGCAAGCGATTACAGTTTATTTTGAGTACCTCCGTGTGAGGAGGGCCTAATTTAGTAAGTAAATTATGGTAGAGACGAACGTGTATATTCAATAATAATAATATTATACGCGTAATGAAAAAGCCGTAAATGTCGATCGACGTGGCTTGCAAAAAAAAAAAATTGTCATTTCACAACAATGAAATACGGCGAAACACGAGAGTTATTACAAAACAAATGAACGTTTTCGGTAAATAAACATCTAGGTAGGTGGTAGGTACCTGTCACCTGAAGTGTAGAGCGTACGTGTGTCAATACAATAATATGCTATTATTATTATTATCATTAAACGTACGCCGCCGTGACTAATCGAACGTTTTGAGAGATTTAAATAGCTGAAAAAAAAAATCGTAACGCCAGCGTTTCAATTGAATTAGATTACATCACAATTCGGACAAATTGCCAACGGTCGAGTGAAAAAACAATAATAAAAATAACCCGCATCAATAAAACGAATCAGTCGCCGCCGTCGGCCCGTCTCTTTAACTTTATAAAAATAATAATAATAATAATATAAAGACACGACAATATATGAAAGCAATAAATAGTCTTCGTCATTGGCTGTTAAGCGCATTTAACGAATTACACACATACATCGTCGGTTTATTTTCTTTTCACGCCGATTCCATTGTCATATGTTTTTATTCACTGTTCGTTTGATTTTATATGGACAACAATTAAAAATTAACATTTACGTGCGTTAAAACGTTTTTCGTGTTTTCCCGCGGTAGTGTAACTTATCGTTTTATTTTCACGTCGTTATCGTTAATTTTATTTTATTTGTTGTCATTGTTTTTTATTAATTTTTTTTTTTATTTCTGTTCTATGTTATTAATGACTATTTAAATCAACGTTTACGTGCGATCACGTTTGAAGTATTTGTTGATTTTCGTTTTCCCCACGTTTGTACATTGATTATATAATTATATATAATATGTATTATAGAATACTTTTACTTCTTGGCAGGAAGGTAAAATGACTTGCGTGAAATATAAATACTTTTAAACGGAATGATTAATTGTGTACTTTCAATAATGATGTAAAAACTTGTGTACTGAAAGTATTGATATGCTTATGTACTTAAAATATAAATGTAAAATTAATGTAATTTAAATTAAATAAATCAAAATGTAAATATAGTGAAAACCATTTAGAATGTTTTTAGTTTTAAAAACCTTCTCTCATTGTGTACCAAAAGTTATCAGACTTATATACTCAATAACGATATAAAAACTTGTGTATAAAAAAATTAACGCGCTTAAAAACATGTTAGTGTAAAATTAGTGTTTTTTAAGAAAATAAAAAAAATATAGGATTGAGTGAAGACAGTTTATCGTCGTCATCATGTTTCTTTAGTATAATATAATTCATCCGTTACGTGGCCTTATATTATCATTTAGTTGTCTTTATATTTTAACATTTTTAATAAATACTGTTAAAATAAACGTTTACGTGCGATTTCGCTTGAGATATTTCGCGATTTTTATGTATCCCATACGTATATGTGACTCTTTATTACCATTAAATTAAATTAATAATTTTGATAATACAATGTAAAAAAAAATCTGATAACAGATATTATGTTAATTCGTTATTTTGCTACACATTATATCCTACCATCACATATGTTTTATTTTATTTAATTAACATTATTATTATTATTCTGTGTTATCCCATTACTATTACCATTTGTCGGTACTATATTATGTGTTTCACGTGACTATAAAACCATACGCTAAATAAATAATAAACTATACTACTTGCCAGTGATCATTATATTCTTGTTTATTAATTGTCATTACTTTTGTCGTTTTGAACATTTTTTATTGATAATAATTATGAAAACCTTCTAGCTAACAGTATATAAGTACTCATCATTGTATTCGTTCACACAACCCTTTGTGCACTGATTCATTACATTATAACTTGTTTTTTTTTTTCTTTAACCATGGAAATTCATATGTGTACTCGTTGTTACAATAACTCTTAAAATAAACACCTACGTGCGATTTCGGGTGATATCCGAATGCGTCACATTTTGACCTTTTTTGCTTTTCTGTTAATTCGATTGCATCCGTAGACCCAAAGTCAAGTAAATGCAATTTTTTGTCCTTTTACATATACCGATCACGACCTGTTGTGAAGTTCGTAAACGTTTAAAATTTACAATATTTAGAATATTGTATAAGTTGATGTGAGATAGGGAAAATTAATTAAGTCAAAAATAATACGTAATATTTAAATATATATTTTATTGTACGTATGAATATAAATAAGCTAAAATACAATATACAATTTATACAACTATTCACATAAAAATTAAAATAAATATTACAATTATTAATATCATATAATAATATTTATTCGATTAATATGCTTTAAGAAACTTAGAATGTTGGAAAAAAAAATTAATTTGTCTAAAATGAATTGGTTTTAAGAGAAATATTTTTATGGCATTGTATTGCAGTTATAATAATGTTTTTTTTTTTTTTTATAGTAGTTTAGTCTATGTTTTTTTTAGGTTTAAATTCTAACTTGTTATTTTTATGTAATTACCTGTTTGGCATTGTTTTAATTTATTAATTAACTGATAAATACTTGGATGTGACGTGTAGACAAAAAAAGAGTTCAATTTAATTTCGAATGAAAACTTTCACAAGTGTATATATTTTGAGTTTTGACTATATTCATGCATACTATTTTTGTCTTAATTATTTTTACCAATCTCATATCATTTTGTACAATATTTTAAATATTGCATGTTAATGTTTAATATTTATCAACTTCACAATAGGATTCAATCATAATGGGAGAAGATAAAAAAGTACACATTCCTACTTTACGATGAAACGCAATCGGAGTATGAAAAAGATTAAAAAAATTTCATATACCTAACTACGAGGCGCAATGGAAAAGCTCTGGCGATTCCATTTAAAATATTTTGCCCTTTTTCGTGTTTCCTTTCAATTGAATAAATTATTGTTGTTGTACAAAATTTACCAATTATGTGAAAAATGAATGTCCAATAATTTTATAATTAATAAATTGTATATAGTTATTATAATAAATATGTATATACATATATATATATATATATATATATATATATTTTAACTGTACATTTACCATTGTCTGTGTTATCCCATTGCCATTATATTTTGTACTATTATGTTTGCGTGAAAATTCAAAACCATATGCTAAATAAATGACGAACCATACAAATCTTCAGTGATCTTATAGTCTTGCTAATTTATTGTCATTTTATCTGTTTGTTTAATTTTATCGATATTGATGTTTATCTACGATTCCGTATGAAACGTTTTGTGCTTCCTAGTGCGACTTATTGTTTTTTTACAGCACTATTTATTGTAATTTTATTTTTTATGTTATGTTATTGATAAATGATAAGTAATGAGTAATGACTATTAAAATCAAAGTTTACGTGCGTTTCCATTTGAAATGCTTCTCGGTTTTCGTTTTTTCCACGTCTACATGCTAATAGAGCTATCAATTAAAAATATTTCATAACTCAAAATTTCATTCTTCGTGAAATATTTAAATGAAATTATGAAATATATATTTTTTCTGTTATGTGGGGATGATATGATAATTATTTGGTATTAATAAGTGAAACTTTATCAACCAGCTGATTATGTCATTTAAGTTGTGCATTTCCTAATAATAGATTTATAGTTTGACTACGATGCCAATTGTCGTGTAATACATATCAAAAATATTTTATCATTAAAAATAACTTAATACAGATCTTATATAATTAATCCGAAGACATGAATAATTATTTTGATGATCTTTACATGGTTTATTTGTTTATTAAAATACCTACAACAGTTTAGGTAGGTATAATTTTATTTGTGTAGAGATAATAAGCATTCCTTAGATCATTTTGAGAAAAAAGAAATGAATAGTACATTTTGTTGTAGTGCAAATAAAAAAAGACAATTTAGAAATGTCAGTCTCGTTGAAAATTAACTGATTTAAATTTATATGTTTCAGTCTAGACATATAATTGTTAAAAATTAAAAAATACAAAACTTGTATAACTATCTTCTATTTTATGTAAGAATATTACTCGCGAAATCCATAAGCACTGTTCACTAATAAATAATAAATACTTCGTATTTTCAATTTTCATACAATATGCATACTTCTAATTCCTAAACACGTTCATTATTCTTTTGCCCTGAATATAATAGACAATATAACTATTTTTCTTTATATATTATATATAATTTTATAATTTCACAAAGATGAAATATTTCATTAAATTTTAGAACCTTACATACCTACTAATAATATCATAGTCGTCGTTATGCCCATCAACCTTTCTGCACAATATTTCATTGTATAACTCGTGATTATTAGACGACCTTATTATTAATAACTTCTAAATAAAATGTTCACAAATTATGTGAGTTTCCGTTTGAAAAATTCCGCGATTTTCGTGTTTCCAGTCACATACAACGTATTGACATTAATTAAAATACAAACTAATTATTATTTTAATATATATACTCGTATATATAAATAATTTAATTATATGAAAAACTGGATCCGATTCGAAATACATTGATCAGTTACCTATTATATAATATTTTACCTATATTCTAACACATATTTAATTTTACCTTATTCAATTTTGTGTTACCCCATTTCCATTATACTTAAATTTAGACATATGTTTTACGTTTAACTACAAAACCGTACGCTAAATAAATAACGAATTTAAATAAATCATTAATGATCCTATTCTTATTTATTTATTGTCATTATTTTGTTTAATGTTATTGACAATCACTATGAAAATCTGCATACTTATAATATCGTCGTCGTATATACACCACCCCTTCTGCATTGATTCATTTTATAACTCATCCGTTTTTTTTTTTTTTCTACACGTGACGCTATTTCTATTTATTTATTTATTGTAATTCATTTTCTCATTATATAACTATTGAAATTAACGTTTACTTGGAATTCCATTTGTAGTGCGTTGTAATTCTCCGGCTGTGCACCTTAATTTTTTTTACTTACGATCCTATAATCGTTTACATTTTGTCATTATAATCAATATATATATAGAAAACCGAAAACAAGCAAAAATGAAAATCTTTGTTACGGGTTGGCTTTGAAACTACTTATTTAATTGTCATTCACATTTTTTAAATTAAAGAGAACATCACAAAGTCAGTTAAGTATACATTTAGTCAGATAGAGTTAGTAATTAATTAGTTATTATTTAAAATAAATAATTGCGTAGCTTCTCTAATTGATGGTTTGGCAAAAAACCTATATGTGTATGCGTCTCACCAAAGAACAAAAAATATTGTTTACAAAAAAGTATTGTAACCTTAATAGAAATATTATATGAATTAAAGAGATAATCTACAAATTAATAAAAAAAAAGTAAACTATAAGAGTAGTTTTTTCAACCTCATTTTAGATTCTGAATGAAGTGAAGAAGCTAGTGTTTTTACAATGATGTTTATTTTTTTATTTTTTTTTATTTTCTTTTTTTTCTGTGTACAACTTTTTGTATAGAAATACTTGTCCAAAAAATTCGATCAATAACTTTTTGAAACCGGATTTGCCTCTAGATTGTACTTTAAAGAGGTCATTTTTTTGATTTCTCAATTCTTCAATTTTTTTTTTTTTGGAAAAAACTACCCAAAATTTGACAAAAAC